>WQNJ02000280.1:0-105000 GCA_016584745.2 Phylloscopus trochilus trochilus | reverse complement strand
GGTCCAGAGCTGCTTTTGGGAATGCTGATGAGCTCCAAGGATCCCAGAAACCCACGGCTCCCAGGGGATGAGCTGAAGATCCGCAGGGTGAGCCTCATTCCTGGTAAGTCCCAGTTTTGAGCCACATTCCTGGTAATTCCCATTTTTCAGTCACGTTCCTGGTAATTCCTATTTTCGAGCCACGTTCCCGATGATTCCCATTTTTCAGCCATGTTCTTGATAAATGTTGTGGATAATTCCCATTTTTGAGCCACATTCCTGGTAATTCCTATTTTTCAGCCATGTTCCCGACGATTCCCAGTTTTCAGCCACATCCCTAGTAATTCCCAATTTTGAGCCACATTCCCCACAATTCCCATTTTTCAGCCATGTTCCTGATGATTCCCATTTTTCAGCCATGTTCTTGATAAATGTTCTGGATAATTCCCATTTTTGAGCCACATTCCTTGTAATTCCCATTTTTAAGCCATGTTCTTGATAATTCCCATTTTTCAGTCACCTTCCTGGTAATTCCCATTTTCGAGCCACGTTCCCGATGATTCCCATTTTTCAGCCATGTTCTTGATAAATGTTCTGGATAATTCCCGTTTTTGAGCCACATTCCTGGTAATTCCTATTTTTCAGCCACGTTCCTGACGATTCCCATTTTTCAGCCACATTCCTGGTAATTCTCATTTTTGAGCCACATTCCCCACAATTCCCATTTTTGAGCCACATTCCTGATGATTCCCATTTTTCAGCCATGTTCTTGATAAATGTTCTGGCTAATTCCCATTTTTCAGCCACATTCCTGGTAATTCCCATTTTTAAGCCATGTTGTTGATAATTCCCATTTTTCAGCCACCTTCCTGGTAATTCCCATTTTTGAGCCAAGTTCCCGACAATTCCATTCTGGGGATCACTGGGATCGTTCCTGGGATCGTTCCTGGGATCATTCCTGGGATCATTTGGATCATTCTTGGGATCACTGGGATCATTCTGGGGAGCGTTGGGATCATTCCCTGGCCCAGCAGAGAAGGAATCACCCTTGGGAAGCTCCAGCAGGGAAAAGTCCTCAAGGAACGAGACACGGGAGGGGAAGCGTGGCCGGATCTGGGATCTGGGAGAAAGTTCTGGAAAACCCTGGGGAGGGGCAGCCACGGAAAACCCAAAGGATCCGGGCGCTTCTTCCCAAGCCCGTGAATGCCGAATTCCCGCCGGGAATTCCGGGCGCGCCACGTTCCCGCCTGGATCCCACCCCCGCCCTGGATTCCCCGGCTCCGACACCTCCGGATCCCAGCGGATTCCTTGGGGAGCCTCTCCAGGCTTTAGGAGCCCCGTGGGATCCGTTTTCCCTCCCAGCAATCCCGAATCCCAAATCCCAAATCCGTGCGAGGCCGGAGCTCCGTTTCCCCTTCCTGGGGCTCTTCTCCAGGCGGCTCCAAGGGGTGGAATTCCCAGAGCTCCAGGTTTCTCCAGGAGCTGGGATGGGGCAGCTCCTCCAGAGGGTTCCGAGCCCACAGATCCCACCCGGGGCAGCTCCCCAGCCCGGATCGTCCCTGGGATTACTTGGATCGCTCTTGAGATCATTCCTGGGATCTCTGGGATCACTCCTGGGATTGTTCCTGAAATCGCTGGGATCATTCCTGGGATTATTTGGATCATTCCTGGGATCACTGGGATCATTACCGGGATTATTGGGATAATTCCTGGGATTATTGGAATAATTCCTGGGATCATTCTTGGGATCACCAGGATCATTTCTGGGATCATTCCTGGGATCTCTGGGATCATGCTTGGGATTGCTGGGATCGCTCCTGGGATCATTCCTGGGATCGTTCCTGGGATCATTTGGATTGTTCTTGGGATCGCTGGGATCATTCCTGGGATCACTGGGATAATTCCTGGAATAGTTCCTGAGATGGTTCCTGGGATCTCTGGGATCTCTGGGATGGTTCCCTGTTCCTTGGCGAGGTTTCTGTGCCGCTCTCTGGCATTCCCTGGTGTCTCTCAGATCGCTGGAATCGTCTCCCGTGATTCCCACGGCGGCTTCCCAAGGGGCCGTGACCACGCCCACCGCTCTCCCACCTTGGTACGAAGCTCTTCCCAACATTCCCATGGATCTTCCTGACCTTTCCATGGATCTTCCTGCCTTTCCCATGGATCTTCCATCCAACCTTCCCATGGACATGTTCCTCACCTTCCCATGGACCTTCCATCCAGTCTTTCCATGGACCTTCCTGACCTTTCCATGGATCTTCCTGACCTTTCCATGGATCTTCCAGACCTTCCTGTGGATCTTCCTGACCTTTCCATGGAGCTTCCTGCCTTTCCCATGGATCTTCCATCCAACCTTCCCATGGACATGTTTCTGACCTTCCCATGGACCTTCCATCCAATCTCTCCATGAACCTTCCTGGCCTTCCTGTGGATCTTCCTGATCTTTCCATGGATCTTCTTGACTTTCCCATGGACCTTCCATCCAATCTTTCCATGGATCTTCCAGACCTTCCTGTGGATCTTCTATCCAACCTTCCCATGGACCTTCCTGACCTTCCTACGGACATTTTCCCGACTTTCTCACGGATCTTCCTCTGCCCCTCTACGGATCTTTCCCGACCTTCCTGTGGATTGTTCTCCAACCTTCCCCAGGACCTCTTCCTGACCTCCCTATGGATCTTCCTCCGAGATCTTCCTTCCAATGGATCTGATGGATCTTCCCTCCTTCCTAGGGACCTTCTCCAATGCTGATCCCAAACATAACCCTGACCCTGATCCCGGCCCTGATCCAGACCCTGATCCCAGCCCTGATCCCAACCCTGATCCCAACCCTGATCCAGACCCTGATCCTGACCCTGATCCTCACCCAGATCCTGGTCCTGATCCTAACCTGGATCCTGACCCTGATCCCGACCCTGATCCCGACCCTGATCCCAGCCTGGATCCCGACCCTGATCCTGACCCTGATCCCAGCCCTGATCCTGATCCCGACCCTGATCCCGACCCTGATCCTGACCCTGATCCTGACCCTGATCCTGATCCCGACCCTGATCCCGACCCTGATCCTGACCCTGATCCTGATCCCGACCCTGATCCCAACCCTGATCCAAAACATAACCCTAACCCTGATCCCGACCTTGATCCCAGCCCTGATCGTGACCCTGATCGTGACCCTGATCCCAACCCTGATCCCAAACCTGACCCAAAACCATTTCCCAACCCTGATCCTGATCCTAACCCTGATCCCAGCCTTGATCCCAAATGCAAACCTGATCCCAGCCTTGACTCTGATCCTGATCCTAATCCTGATCCCAATCCTAACCCTGCCCCTGGCTTTTCCTGGGAGCTGGACAGGGATACTGGGAACTGGACAGGGATACTGGGAGCTGGACATGGATACTGGGAACTGGGAATGGATACTGGGAACTGGACAGGGATACTGGGAGCTGTACAGGGATACTGGGAGCTGTACAGGGATACTGGGGACTGGACATGGATACTGGGAACTGGGAATGGATACTGGGAACTGGACAGGGATACTGGGAGCTGGACAGGGATACTGGGGACTGGACATGGATACTGGGAACTGGGGACGGATACTGGGAACTAGGCATGGATACTGGACAGGGATCCAACCCTGTCCAAAGATTTCCTGATCCTGGTCACTCCGGTGGATGGGACACGGCATCCCAAAGGATCCAGGATCAGGTGTGGGAGCAGGACACGGAATTCCTGCTGTCCTGAACCCGGCACTGCGGGACGAGCCCTGGGAGGAACCTTGGGATGAGCTCTGGGAGAAACCTTGAGATGAGCCCTGGGAGGAACCTCGGGATGACCTCTGGAAGGAGCCTTGGGATGACCTCTGGGAGGAACCTCGGGATGAGCTCTGGGAGGAACCTCGGGATGAGCCCAGGAATGAACCTTGGGATGAGTTCAGGAAGAAACCTTGGGATGAGCCTTGGGATGAGCCCTGGGAGGAACCTCAGGATGAGCCTGGGGAGGAATCTTGGGAGAAACCTTGGGACGAGCCCAGGGATGAATCTTGGGATGAGCCCTGGGAGAAACCTTGGGAGAAACTTTGGGAAAAGCCTGGGAAGGAACCTTGGGATGAGCCCTGGGATGAGCCTGGGGAGGAACCTTGGGAGAAACCTTGGGATGAGCCCAGGGATGAATCTTGGGATGAACCTCTGGATGAGCCCTGGGATGAGCCTGAGGAGGAACCTCGGGATGAGCCCTGGGATGAGCCCCGGAATGATCCAGAGGATGCTCCAAGTGCCCCCAGTTCCCACACAGGGGACGGATACCCCCTGGTGTCCCCCAAATATCCCAAATTTCCGTGACACCAGCGCCAGGACTGAGGGAAGGAATCCAGGGCCGGATCCGATGGGATGAGCCCCTCAGGGACCCTCGGGAACCATCTCCGAAAATCCCGGAGCGGGCCCGGAGCCTTCCCATCACCCCACGCCTCCGCCCCGCCCGGGAGCAGAGCAAATCCCTGGGAATGGCACCCAGCGGCCGCCGGGAAAAGCGGGAAGGCGGCCCCGCCCCGGCATTCCCGGAGCGTCGGCATCCAGCGCTGCCTTCCCGGCGTGTGGGGCCGCGGCCTCGGGAATTCAGAAAAGGACAAGGAAAAAAAAAAAAAAATCAACCCGGGAACGGCTCCGGGGATGGAGCTGGGACACGGATGGAGCCGGAGCTCCGCACACGAGGACGGGACACGAGGACGGGACACGGGGACAACACGGAGGAAGCACAACCAGGAGCACAGAGCCGGCCATGCACGCTGGGAAATTCCCAAGGGGAATTCCAAGGGGAGTTCTCTGGCCCTCCCAATCCCATGGATCTCCAACGGAGCTGGAGTGGGAATCTTTTTTTTTTCCCCCCTTTTTTTTTTTTTCCCTTTTTTTTTTCCTCTTTTTCTTTTCTTCCCCTTTTTCTTTTTCCCAAGATCCCACTGCTGTCCCAGCCTGGGGAGTCCTCGAAGCTTGGGAAGGGATTCCAGAAGCTCTGGAAGCCACTGGGATCTCCTGGAATCATCGGTGGGAGAAGAGACAAGGGGGGTGGGAAATCCCTGGATCCCGATTTTCCCGCCACGGCCCCAGGTGGCTTCCCTGGGGGATCGGGATGGAGCAGGATCCCGGGAGTTCCCACCTCTGCCTCGTGGAATTTTTTGTTCCAGAGGGAACAAAAACCTGGAATTTTTGTTCCAGGTCCCCCCAACCCAGGGGAATCACGGATGGATCCTGGGGCATCCGTGGTTTGCTGGGATGGGAACGGGGATGCTCTGTCCCCCTTTCCCAGTGTCCTCCCCAGGGTCTTCTCCACCTTCCCTGGAGCCTCTTCCACCATTCCTGGGGTCCTTCCCACCTTTCCTGGGATCCTTCCCATCTTTCCTGGGATCCTTCCCACCATTCCTGGCATCTTTCCCACCTTTCCTTTGGTGTCTCCTGCTTTTCCTGGGGTCCTTTCCCACTTCTTGGGACCCTTTCCCACTTTTCCTGGGATGTCTCTCACCCTTCCTGGGGTTCTCCCACCTTTCCTGGTGTCTCCCCCACCTTTTCTGGCATCTTCCCCGCCCTTCTTGGGATCTTTTCCCTCCTTTGGGGGATTTTTTCTTCCCCACCTTTTTTGGAATCTCTCCCACCCTTCCTGGGATTCTTTCCCAACTTTCTTGCTATCTCTCCCACCCTTGCTGGGATCCTTTCCTGCCTTTCCTGGGATCTTCTCCCACATTTCTTGGGATCCTTTCCTGGGATCCTTTCCCAACTTTCTCGGGATCCTTTCCCACCTTTCTTGCAATCTCTCCCACCCTTCCTGGGATCCTTTCCCACTCTTCCTGGGATCCTTTCCTGGGATCCTTTCCTGGGATCCTTTCCCACTCTTCCTGGGATCCTTTCCTGGGATCCTTTCCCACCTTTCCTGGGATCCTTTCCTGGGATCCTTTCCCACCCTTCCTGGGATCCTTTCCCACCTTTCCTGGGATCCTTTCCCACCCTTCCCAGAACATCTCCCCCAGGACTGAGCTGCTCCAAGGTCTCCCACCCCACCCCACCCCATCCCACAGCCCCAATCCCCTTCCCTCCCATCCCCGGGATCCCGAAGGGAATTTCCTCAGCGGGAACACCAGCGGGAAGAGAGCCGGACAAGGCCACCACAGCACAGGGACAGGGCCATGCTCCCGAGGGGACACGCACACCCCGCAGCCGGCGCCGCTCCCTCCGCTTCCCAAAAAAAAAAAAAAAACCCAAAAACCTCGGGAGAAAAAGGGGGGAGGGGGCCGGCGCCGGGGCAGGGTGAGGGGTGGGGAGAGGAAGGGGAAGAGACAGGTGAGGAGACGGGAAGATTCCCGGTGGGATGGAGCTATGGAATGGGAACGTGCTCACTTACACAACTCGCCCACCCTCCGGAGGCCAGAGGCGGATCTAGGACAGAGCAGCGGGACATGCACATGGAAGCAGGAAAAGAGGCAATGAGAGAAATGTTAGCTCCGGTCCGGGAAGCGCCCACACGGAAAAAACAAAAGAAGCCACCGGACGGACGTCGATCCCGAGGGATTCGGGGTTGGAAGGGGGGAAGAACCGCGGGAATCCGGCCTCGGGGCGTCCCCGGTGTTCCCTGAGTGGAGATTCCCCCCAGCTGGGTTTTTTTTTTGGGGGGGGAGAGGGGGGAAATAATTGGGAAAAACGGGGGAACGGAGGGGATTGGGAATTGGGGATGGGGAAGGGGGTGGGTGGTTAATCCCGTGGGATGGGTGAGGGCGTGGCCGGCCGGGAATGGGGCGGTTTGGAATTGCATGGATTCAGCCAAAGCCTGGAGGGTTGGACAGCGACAGAGCTGCGGGGGAGAGCTGGGGAAAGAGGGGAGGGGAAAGGCGGGGAGGGGGGTTTGGGAAGGGGAGGAAATGGGAAAGAGGGATTCGGGAGAGGCGGGGAAAGGGGAAAGGCGGGGATTCAGGAAGGGCAGGGGTTTGGGAAAGAGAGGGATTTGGGAAAGGCAGGGATTTGGGCAGGAACAGGGAAATGGGAAAGAGGGATTTGGGAAAGGCAGGGATTTGGGGAGGAGAGGGATTTAGGGAAAGCAGGGAAATGGGAAAGGCAGGGATTTAGGAAGGGTGGGGATTTGGGAAAGAGGAATTTGGGAAGGAACAGGGATTTGGGCAGGAACAGGGAAATGGGAAAGAGAGGGATTTGGGAAAAGCAGGGAAAGGGGAAATGCAGGGACTTAGGAAGGGCAGGGATTTGGGAAAGGCAGGGATTTGGGAAGGAACAGGGATTTAGGGAAAGCAGGAAAACGGGAAAGAGAAGGATTTAGGAAGGGCAGGGATTTGGGCAGGAATAGGGATTTGGGAAGGAGAGGGATTTGGGAAAGGCAGGGAAATGGGAAAGAAGAATTTGGGAAAAGCAAGGATTTGGGCAGGAACAGGGATTTGGGAAAGGCAGGAATTTGGGAAAGGCAGAGATTTGGGGAGGAGAGGGATTTGGGCAGGAACGGGGATTTGGGAAAGGCAGGGATATGGGAAAGAGGAATTTGGGAAAGCAGGAATTTGGGCAGGAACAGGGATTTGGGAAAGGCAGGAATTTGGGAAAGAGGATTTTGGGAAAGGCAGGGATTTGGGGAAAGGAAAGGAAAGGAAAGGAAAGGAAGGAAACAACAAATGCATGAGAAAAATGCCCCAACAGCCAAAACAACACCGAGCAGCCGACACAGAATTCCCAAGTTTTTCCGTGTCCCCCCCCGGGGCTGGTGACAGTGACGGTGCCATCGGCCACCCCCAAAGGCCACGGGACCTTCCCGGGGATCCAGAGGGAAAAACCTGTGGAAGCTGCCCGGGATCCCACCTGGAGAAGGAGCAGGAGCTTCCAGGTTTGGAATGTCCCCAAAATCCCCTGGATTATTCCCAATTTTCTCCCTTCCTGCAGCGGGAACAGGCGGGAAATGCCGGGAGCGGGGACAACCCCGGGAATGCCAAAAGTTGGGAGCAGAGTCTGGGAACAGCTGGGGATGTGGAATTTGGGAATTTTTGGGAAGGACGGCGTGGGTTATGCCTTGGGAAAAACGTCCTGAGGGGAGCACGCTGGAGCAGGGATGGAGAGGAGAATTGATTGGCAAATGAAATCTAAAATTAAATTCAAAGTTTAAAATTAAAATGGAATTGAAAATTAAATTGAAAATTAATTTGACAATTAAATATTAAAACTAAATTGAAAGTTAATTTAAAAATGAAATTGAAAATTAAAAATTAAAATTAAAAACTAAAATTAAATTGAAAATTAATTTGAAAATTAAATTTAAAATTAGAAATTGAAAATTAAATTGAAAATTAAAAACTAAAATTAATTCCAAAATTAAATGGAAAATTAAATTAAAAATTAAAAACTAAAATTAAATCGAAAATTAAATTGAAAATTAAATTGAAAATTAAAAACTAAAATTAAATTGAAAATTAAACTGAAAATTAAATTTAATACTAAAAATTGAAAATTAAATCAAAAATTAAACTGAAAATTAAATAATCAAATTTTAAAAAACCGAAAAAGTATTTTAATATTTTAGCAAACTTTTTAGCACTTTTGGGTTTTATATTTTTTAAAAAATTTCTTTGGGGGACTGGCTAAGGGGTCTCCTCTGGGATTTGGTTTTGGGATTGGGATTTATCCCCTGAGCTCTGTCCTGGCCTGTCACACAGCAGGGACAACCCGGAGCAACCCCGGTGTCCGGGAAGCTCCAGCAGGGTCAGGGACGTTGTAACTAAAATCCCTTTTTTTCCTTTCTCTGATCCCGGGAATTCAGGGCTGGGATCCAGAGGGAAAATCCCCAGTTCCTTGGATGTTGCCCCTGGGCCTTCCCAAGCCGATCCCTCCAGAACACCTGGAGCTCCCTCCATCCACCTGGAACGGATCCCTCTGGGTTCCTCCAAGGGGGAAAAAAAACAAAATCCCTTTTCCCCATTATTTCCACCTCAAAGAGAAGGGGACAAATCAATTCCCTGTTTGACGGGAACATCCCCAGCCGGGGACATTCCCACTCCTCCCACTTGGGAATCGTCCGGGACCTGGATCAGGGACATTCCCACTCCCATTTGGGGGCTCGTCCGGGACCTGGACCGGGGACGTTTCAATTCCTCCCACTTGGGGGCTCGTCTGGGACCTGGACCGGGGACATTTCCACTTCTCCCACTTGGGGTTTGTCCAGGACCTGGATTGGGGACATTCCCACTCCTCCCACTTGGGGACTCCTCCGGGACCTGGACCGGGGACATTTCCACTTCTCCCACTTGGGGTTTGTCCAGGACCTGGATTGGGGACATTCCCACTCCTCCCACTTGGGGACTCCTCCGGGACCTGGACCGGGGACATTTCCACTCCTCCCACTTGGGGGTTTGTCCGGGACCTGGACCAGGGACATTCCCACTCCTCCCACTTGGGGATCATCCAGGACCTGGACCGGGGACATTCCCACTCCTCCCACTTGGGGACTCATCCGGGACCTGGACTGGGGACATTCCCACTCCTCCCACTTGGGGATCATCCAGGACCTGGATTGGGGACATTCCCACTCCTCCCACTTGGGGGTTCGTCCGGGACCTGGACTGGGGACATTTCCACTCCTCCCACTTGGGGATCATCCAGGACCTGGACCGGGGACATTCCCACTCCTCCCACTTGGGGCCTCGTCCGGGACCTGGACCAGGGACATTTCCACTCCTCCCACTTGGGGGTCGTCCGGGACCTGGACCGGGGACATTCCCACTCCTCCCACTTGGGGGCTCGTCCGGGACCTGGACCAGGGACATTTCCACTCCTCCCACTTGGGGGTCGTCCGGGACCTGGACCGGGGACATTCCCACTCCTCCAACTTGGGGCCTCGTCCGGGACCTGGACCGGGGACATTCCCACTCCTCCCACTTGGGGACTTGTCCGGGACCTGGACCGGGGACATTCCCACTCCTCCCACTTGGGGACACGTCCGGGACCTGGACCGGGGACATTTCCACTCCTCCCACTTGGGGATCATCCAGGACCTGGACCGGGGACATTCCCACTCTCATTTGGGGGCTCGTCCGGGACCTGGACCGGGGACATTCCCACTCCTCCCACTTGGGGATCGTCCGGGACCTGGATTGGGGACATTTCAATTCCTCCCAATTGGGGACTCGTCCGGGACCTGGACCAGGGACATTTCCACTCCCACTTGGGGGCTCCTCCAGGACCTGGAGCTCAATCCCATGGAGCTCCAGCCACCCCTCACAGCTCTTCCCGAATTCCCCCCAAGAGCCCGAGTCCCGTTTCCCTTGGGATGAGAGGGTGACGTTGGGATGGGAGAAGCCAGCGCAGCGGTGACGCGGGGACACGGTGACACCGGGACGGGACACGTGCTGGGACCCTGTCTCCTTGTAGGCATCGAACCCTCCCCAGATCCCTGGGGATCACCTGGGATCAAGGGCTGGAAGGGTCCTCCCAGGGCAGCCCCCAGCCCAGAATTCCCGGTTTTCCATGGCTCAACCTCCCTGAGCTCTCCCGAGGCCCTGCAGGAACCAGAACCTGGGGAAATTCCATGGGAACCCAGAAGGGAGGGGATCCAGGAGATCCCCCTGGGGACACCTGGAGAGGCCTCTTCCCATGGGAAGCAGAATCCATGGAGCCCTGCAGGAGGGAGGGTGGAGAACGCAGGGGTTGTGGCCATCGGCCTCCATCCCAGTCCTGGAACCTCCATCCCAATCCTGGAACCTCCATCCCGGTCCTGGTCACCTCATTCCCAGTCCTGGAACCTCCATCCCAATGCTGGAACCTCCATCCTGATCCTGGAACCTCCATCGCAGTCCTGGAACCTCCATCCCAGTCCTGGTCACCTCATTCCCTGTCCTGGAACCTCCATCCCGATCCTGGAACCTCCATCCTGACCTGGAACCTCCATCCCAGTCCTGGTCACCTCATTCCCAGTCCTGGAACCTCCATCCCAATCCTGGAACCTCCATCCCAGTCCTGGTCACCTCATTCCTAGTCCTGGAACCTCCATCCCAATCCTGGAACCTCCATCCCAGTCCTGGTCACCTCATTCCCAGTCCTGGAACCTCCATCCTGATCCTGGAACCTCCATCCCAGTCCTAAAACCTCCATCCCAATGCTGGTCACCTTATTCCCAATCTTAGAACCTCATTCCCCATCCTGGAATCTCCATTCCAATCCTGGAGCTTCCATCCCAATCAATCCCAGCCACTTCATTCCCAATCCTGGCCACTCCATATCCCAAACCCGGCCACCTCCATCCCAAACCTGGCCACTCCATCCCAATCCTGGCCATTTCACATCCCAAACCTGGCCACTCCATCCCAATCCTCATCACGTCTTCCCAAACCAGGTCACTCCATCCCAAACTTGGCCACCTGCTCCTCAATCCTGGCCACTCCATATCCCAATCCTGGCCAATCCTTATCCCAAACTTGGCCACCTCCTCCCAATCCTGGCCACTGCTCCTCAGCTGTGGAATGAACCCTTTCCCTGAGGCAGGGACGGGGCTCCCCTAGAGGCCTTATTTTATTTCCGTTCTATTTCCATTTTATTTCCATTTTATCTGTGTTTTATTTCCGTTTTATTTCCCTTTTATCTGCATTTTATTTCCCTTTTATCTGCATTTTATTTCCATTTTACTTCCCTTTTATCTGCATTTTATTTCCATTTTATTTCCATTTTATTTCTATTTTATTTCCATTTTATTTCCCTTTTATCTGCCTTTTATTTCCATTTTATTTCCATTTTATTTCTATTTTATTTCCATTTTATTTCCCTTTTATTTCCATTTGATTTCCATTTTATTTCTATTTTATTTCCATTTTATTTCCCTTTTATTTCCATTTTATTTCCATTTTATTTCTATTTTATTTCCATTTTATTTCCCTTTTATCTGCATTTTATTTCCATCTTATCTGCATTTTATTTCCATTTTATTTCCATTTTATCCCATTTCCACCTCACGCCGTCACTCCCTCCTAGCGACACCCTGAGCCTTTTTTGGCCTTTCAGCTTTCGACACCAAGAACGTTTCCATTATCTAAATGTAATTTTATTTTTTTTTCATTATCTAAATGTTATTTTTTCATTATCTAAATGTTTTCTTAACATTTTCAATCATCTAAAAATACCTCTGGTGGGTCTCACACCTTCCACAGTTCCGTTTCTCCAAAAAAATCTGGTTTTGGAGATTTAATTTTCTGTTTCTCCAAAATGTCTGCTCCGTTTGCAAAACATGAATTTGAAATATTTGTTCTATTAAAATGTTTCAAGTTCGAAATTTGAAATTAAAATTCAATTGAAAAATCATTTGAAAATTAAATTTCAAATTAGATTTAAAAGTCAAATAACAAAAATTAAGAAGTATTTTGATTTTGAAGTAAACTTTTTTAGCACTTTTTGGGTTTATATATTTTTTTTTAAAAAAGTGTTCCGTCCCACATTTTTAAATCAACGTTTTTTTATCTCAGAGTTTTTTGCAGTCAGGCTTTGAGAATTCCCCCCAAAAAAATTTGTTTCCCACATCTCCCGCTCTTTCTTGAACGGAAAAAAATAATAATTTTTTCTTTTTTTTTATGGCTTTACTTCTTGTCTGCTGTATGAAATAAACGAGGTATTAATATTAATATTAGAATAATTAATACATAAATTTATTTTATTATTTTCTCTGCATTATGGTGTAAAATTTGATTTATTAAGTCAGTTCTCCGGCTACGATTCGTTGTTTAATTTGATTCATTAAATTATTTTAGTTTTCTTTTAAAGTTGTTTGTGGATGGATTTTGAGCAGTTAGATAAACGTATATAATTATAAAAGTTTTTAATTATTATTTTTATGTGCTAGTAAAAGGAAATCGATGGTGGTTTTGTTTTGTAGGGTTGCACGTTTGTCGTTATTAATAAGTTTGTTAATAGTATTTGTTATTATGTAACTAATTAAAACGGAAGTAATATTGATTTTTTTTGCTTAGTTAATACTTTAATTGGTTTAATTCTTTTAATGTCACGGTTGAATTATAAATAAACTCGAATAAAACTTGTTTTGGAGGGTTTTAGAGGTTAAAATTGTTATTACAGTTTTTTTAATAATGATGGGTAATTTTTTAATTGGGTTTTTTTTTAATTCTGGGTGTTATCACAGTGAGTTGTTTGACGTTACTTTTAATTTTTGAGGGAATGTCTTGTTGGGTTTTATTTTTATTAATGAGTTAAATCTTTCTTTGTAATTGTGGAAATTTATTAAGTTAAGTTATTAATATTAAGTATTTATTACAAACAATAACATTAAAATTAATATAAACATTAACATTGCTATTAATATTTAGTATTTTATTAGTGTTAATATTAGTATTAATATTTAGTATTATATTAATATTATTAATATTACTATTAATATTATTAAATATTAGTATTTAGTATTTATATTTATATTTATTTTAATTTTAATATTAATATTACTATTAATATTTAGTATTTAGAATTTAGAATTTAGAATTTAGAATTTAAATTTAGTATTAATATTAATATTAATATTAATATTAATATTAATATTAATATTAATATTAATATTAATATTAATATTAATATTAATATTAAATTTTCTTTTTAAGGGGCAGAGGGTACAATTGTGCAATAAATTTGAGTTTTTCTCTACAGGACGACGGGGAGCAACACTTAATTGCAGATTTTTAATTTTTGGTACCGAAATTTAGCACAAAATTCAGTTGCTAAAGAACCGAGAACTTTCAATTCTTGAGGTTTGGAAGGTTATTATTAATAAGTAATTAATTATTATTAATTATTATAATGATAAACATTATTAATTTACTATTTCATTACTAACACATTAACAAGTAATTATTTAATAATATAATATATTAATAAAGTATTTTTATTTATTAATAATGAATGATATTTTTTAATTATTAATAAATAATAACATTAATTATTAATCAATAATAATCTTCAGGAAGATCAGGGGCTTAATGACATTAATTGGTTATTTGGGTTTTTTTTTGTATTTTCACACCAATAATTGTTATGGCTGTAACAATTATTGTTACTTCTTGGCTAAACGGGTTGTAAATATTTTTTTTTCTGGGCTGGAATTCGTTAATTATTTAATTGGTGCTGGAGCTTGTTGATTTGGCTAAAGAAACTTCAATTTAATTTGTGTTTTGGGTTGGTCTGTAGGTGTATTTGCATTGCAAAAGCAAGCAGGTAAAACTGATGAAATTATTGGATTAAACGAATTATTTGATTAAACTTCATGTTTTTGTTCCGCTACTCTTGGGCAAAAAAAAGCTCTTAAAAATTAAATTTAAATTTAATTAATGTTAATTTAAATCAAATTCGATTTGCTTTTGTTTAATTTATTTTAAAATTAAATGGAAAAATAAATTTAAAACTTAAAATTAAAATTAAATTGAAAAGTAATTTGAAAACTAAAACGAAAATGAAATTGAAAATTAAACTGGAAATCGAAAATTAAAATCCAATTGAAAATTAAATTGAAAATTAAATTAAAAATTAATTTTAAAATCTAAAATTAAAACTAATTTGAAAATTAAATTGAAAATTAAATTGAAAATTAAATTGAAAATTAAAATTAAATTGAGAAGTAAATTGAAAAGTAAATAGAAAATTAAATTAAAAATTAAATTTAGAATTTAAAATTAAAATTAAAATTAAAATAAAATTAAAATTAAACTGAAAATTAAATTGAAAATGAAATCGAAAATTAAATTGAAAAATAAGTTGAAAAATTAAGATTAAAATTTAATTGAAAAGTAATTCGAAAATTAAATGTTAAATTAAATCCAAAAATCAAATAAAAAAATTAAGAAGCCTTTTAATTTTTAAGCAAACTTTTTAGCACTTTTTGTCTTTAATATTTTTTTTAAAAAAATAAATTCTTTGGGGGCCTGGCTAAGGCCAAGTCCTTTTGCTTCCACCCAATTCCGCGAATCCGGATATTTCAGCTTTTTTGTCTCAGAGTTTTTAATTAAAACTCGATTTTTTTTCCTTTTATTTATTTTTTTTTTTTTTTTTTTCCTAAATTCTGCCTGCGCGCTACCCTGAAGAGCGTTTGAAAAACGGGAGCGTTGGGTTCTGTGAACTTGTCGGGGAAGATGATGAAAAAGGAAAATGCCATATAAATATAAATTCTAAATTTTAAATTCTAAATTCTAAATTCTAAATTCTAAATTCTAAATTTTAAATTCTAAATATAAATATAAATATATTCATTATAAATCATATATAATTTATAATATATTTATATTATATATAATTTTGTTTTATTATTTTTTTAATTATTTATATTTATATATAATGTATTTATATGTATATTGATTTTTATTTATATATAAGTAAATATAAATTTATAATTATAAAAATAAATTTATAATTTATATAAATTGTATTTATAAATATAAATATAAATATAAATATAAATATAAATATAAATATAAATATATTCATTATAAATCATATATAATTTCTAATATATTATATATTTATATATTTATATTTATAGATAATGTATTTATATGTATATTTATTTTTATTTATATATAAGTAAATATAAATTTATAATTATAAAAATAAATTTATAATTTATATAAATTGTATTTATGTATCTATAAATATAAATAGATATAAATATAAATATGAATATAAATATAAATATATTCATTATAAATATATATAATTTATAATATATTTTATATTTATATATAATGTATTTATATGTATACTTATTTATATTTATATTTTTATTTAAATAAATATAAATTTATAATTATAAAAATAAATTTATAATTTATATAAATATATAAATATAAATATAAATATAAATATAAATATAAATATAAATATAAATATAAATATAAATATAAACGACTGCTTAGGTTTTGAGAACACGATGCCTGAAAGTGAAATAGAATCAGGAGCAAGCTTCGATGTCTAAAGTTACCGGGCAACTGGAGAACAACGGCGTGGCCGGCTGAAGGTCATCAATCCCCTTTTTAAATTCTAAATTCTAAATTCTAAATTCTAAATTCTAAATTCTAAATTCTAAATTCTAAATTCTAAATTTTGGCAGGAGGGGGTCCGAAGAGTCGTTTTTAGGGTTTAATAATAATAAAAAAAATATTATTAAAATAGAACGCAGCACGGTCACGGAACGATTCTTGCAGGCTGCCTGGAAATGCTGCCGGATTTGTGTTTTGCACGGTTTGGAAAGAAAGGTTTTTGCCAGGGAAACATTTCTTAGAATGGAGAACGCAAGCTTTTTTACGCTCCGCTAAATTATAATTTTTCACTCAAGGGCTCTCAGGCAAAGATTTGGGAATAGGAATAACAGTTCTTTACTGGGAATATTAACAACACAAATGTGATAGGAAACAAAAACCACCCAACCAAACAAGCAAACAAACAACAATTTTGGAAAACTCTGATAGAGCCAGAGCTACCAACTTGACACCCTGTGATTCGAAGCGGTCTAAAAATGAGTCTTTTTGAAGCGGCAGACGTGATTTTGTTGGAGCAGAGATGATTCTGTGGAAAATTGTGGTTTAGGGGTGGTGAGGAGGGGGGTCTGGTGATGATGATGATGATGAGGAGGTCTGGGAATGGTGAGATGGAGTCTGGTGAGAATGAAATCTTTTTCTCAGGAAAATCGGGTGAGAAGCTAGCAGCTCTCTGGTGTTTGTGAGTTTTTGTTTATTTAGACAAACTCTTTAAAAGAGTTTGTTTATTTAGACAAACTCTTTTCCCCCCACTGCCAGGGGGTGTGATTTATCTCACAACGGGGGTGATAGAAATGCAGATGTAGTGTTTTGGGGAGGCAGGCACAGGCTGGGAAAGGTGCTAATGGCCCATTTAAGATGAGGCTGTCAGGCCTTCAAACAAATGAAAATAGAATACACAAAACCCGGCTGCACAACCCAGGACAGCTACATTAAATCGGAACGTTCAGCGTAGAAGATTTAATGGGTTGTAAGGGGAACTTTGCGCTCTTAATTGTCTTACTCCTCCTCTTCAGCTCTCTCAGAGCGATAAAGTTCTGGAATGGCCTGAACCGGTGGAGGTGGTGGAGTCACCATCCCTGGATGTGTTTAAAAATTCAAAGCCTGGATGTGGCACTGGGTGCCGTGGTCTGGTTGAGGTGGTAGACCATGGGTTGGACTGGATGGGCTTGAAGGTCTCTGCCACCCTAGAAATTCTGGGATTCTGTGATTCCTGGGAATTCTGACCATGCTGATCCTCCCCTTGGATCCCAGGAGCAGCAGAGGTGGGTGGGACCCCGTGGAGATGCGAGGATTTTAGGAAGAAGTTTTTTCCCAGAAAAGAGGGACAAAGTTCTGGAATGGGGAGGTGGTGGAGTCACCATCCCTGGAGGTGGCACTGGGTGCCGTGGTCTGGTTGAGGTGGTAGACCATGGGTTGGACTTGATGATCTTGAAGATCTCTGCCACCCTAGAAATTCTGGGATTTCTGTGATTCCTGGGGATTCTGACCATGGTGATCCCATGGGATCCCAGGAGCAGCAGAGGTGGGTGGGACCCCGCGGAGATGTGAAGATTTTAGGAAGAAGTTTTTTCCCAGAAAAGAGCGATGAAGTTCTGGAATGAGGAGGTGGTGGAGCCACCATCCCTGGATGTGGCACTGGGTGCCGTGGTCTGGTTGAGGTGGTAGACCATGGGTTGGACTGGATGATCTTGAAGATCTCTGCCAACCTAGAAACCCTGTGATTCCTGGGGATTCTGAGCACAGTGATCCCCTGGGATCCCAGGAGCAGCAGAGGTGGGCAGGATCCCAGGGGAGATGTGAGGATTTTGGGAAGAAGTTTTTTCCCAGAAAAGGTGGATAAAGTTCTGGAATGGGGAGGTGGTGGAGTCACCATCCCTGCATGTGTTTAACAAAGCCTGGATGTGGCACTGGGTGCCGTGGTCTGGTTGAGGTGGTAGACCAAGGGTTGGACTGGATGGGTTTGAAGGTCTCTCCCAACCTAGAAATTCTGGGATTCTGTGATTCCTGGGAATTCTGACCATGCTGATCCTCCCCTTGGATCCCAGGTGCAGCAGGAAGGGATCCCGGGGAGATGTGAGGATTTTGGGAAGACATTTTTTCCCAGAAAAGAGGGACAAAGTTCTGGAATGGGGAGGTGGTGGAGTCACCATCCCTGGAGGTGGCACTGGGTGCCGTGGTCTGGTTGAGGTGGTAGACCATGGGTTGGACTTGATGATCTTGAAGATCTCTGCCACCCTAGAAATTTTGGGATTTCTGTGATTCCTGGGGATTCTGACCATGGTGATCCCATGGGATCCCAGGAGTAGCAGAGGTGGGCGGGATCCCGGGGAGATGTGAGGATTTTAGGAAGAAGTTTTTTCCCAGAAAAGAGCGATGAAGTTCTGGAACGGGGAGGTGGTGGAGCCACCATCCCTGGATGTGGCACTGGGTGCCGTGGTCTGGTTGAGGTGGTAGACCATGGGTTGGACTGGATGATCTTGAAGATCTCTGCCAACCTAGAAATTCTGTGATTTCTGGGGATTCTGAGCACAGTGATCCCCTGGGATCCCAGGAGCAGCAGGAAGGGATCCCAGGGAGATGTGAGGATTTTAGGAAGTTTTTTCCCAGAAAAGAGTGATAAAGTTCTGGAATGGGGAGGTGGTGGAGTCACCACCCCTGGAGGTGTTTAACAAAGCCTGGATGTGGCACTGGGTGCCGTGGTCTGGTTGAGATGTCAGAGCTGGGTTGGACTGGATGAGTTTGAAGATCTCTGCCAACCTAGAAATTCTGGGATTCTGTGACTCCTGGGGATTCTGAGCACGCTGATCCTCCCCTGGGATCCCAGGAGCAGCAGGAAGGGATCCCGTGGAGATGTGAGGATTTTGGGAAGAGGTTTTTTCCCAGAAAAGAGCGATAAAGTTCTGGAATGGGGAGGTGGTGGAGTCACCATCCCTGGATGTGGCACTGGGTGCCGTGGTCTGGTTGAGGTGGTAGACCATGGGATGGACTGGATGGGTTTGAAGGTCTCTGCCAACCTAGAAATTCTGTGATTTCTGGGATTTTTGGGATTCTTACTTCGCTCTCCTGCTCTCTTCCTCTTCCTCCCTTGGGCTGCCCTCTCTCTCTTTTTTTTTTTTCAGAAGGGGTTTTTAGAGCTCTTCCAATCATCCCTTGGCTTTTGGGGGGAGAACGGGGAATTCTAAAAGCACGGCCGACACCCTGATTTATTATTTTTTTTTTAAAAAAAGTGGGTAATTTTTGAGCGAGGTAAAAAGTTAATTAAATAAATGGTTTAATTATTTAATCGTAATGAATTATTAATATTAATAAATAAGTACATTAATTAATAAGCCATAATAAATATATCAAATAATATAAATAATATTAATATATTAATATTAATTAATATTTCATTATTCAATATTAAATAATATTTCATTAATATCTATCAATAACATTAAGAAATATTGATATCGATTAATATTTCTTTAATTTAGATACAAATTTACATTTACAGATTTAAATATAAACACTTACTTAATTTAGACACAAATTTACATTTATATACATTTACTTACTACATTTAAATAGTTAAATCAATATTAAATACATTAAGAAAATAAACTGCTTTTATTTTTATTCCAATGAAGCAAAAAATCTTGTGGAGGACCTTGACTGGCTGCTTCTCTGGTTTGCACTGATTTGATTTTTTTTTCTCAGTTAAATTTAATTGCTTTGATTGTTTTGATGTTACGGTTGAGGTGAGTTGAATTATAAAATTAATTATAAAATCAATTATGAAAATTATAAAAAACCCTGCCTGAGAAAGCGTCTACTGTTCCTTCGTTTCTCTTTGTATTTCTTTTTTTTTTTTTTTTTTTTGCTACGAGTCTCGGGAGGGAAGAATTGATAAGAAAAAACGAAATATTGGTAATTCCTGCGTTACAAAACTGCAAAAAGACACCAAAACCAACGGCAGAGGGCATCGCTCCTGACATTCCAAACTCATCTTTCTGTTCTTTTAACTGATCTTCTGTTCTTTCTGTTTTAATTAGCAAAACGAGCTGAATTTAATTTGTAATTAAATCGAAAGGTCTTAAAAAAGGGGTTGAAACTGCTCCATCCAGCCGTCATCTCCACGGCTGTAAAAATCTTTTATCTTTTTCTTTGATAAAAAGAAAAATCCACTCTTCTATGAATAAAGAGCCCTACTGAAAGAGGAGACCAGAAAGTTGAATTTTTTTCTTTTAAACACTGCAAGAAAAATGGGGTTTTTTTTGTGTGGTGTTGTGGGGTTTTTTTTTTGTTTGTTTGTTTGGGTTTTTTGTGGGTTTTTTTTTTGTTTGTTTGTTGTTTTGGTCTTGTTTTTTGTTTGTTTGGGGATTTTGGGGTTTTTTTGGGGTTTTTTTTGGTCACAACAGTGTGCTTTGTGTTTTTTTGGAGAGCTTTGGTGACTTTTTAAAAGGGGGGCTTTTTGACCTTTAAATTAAAAAGTTGAAAAATTCAATTGAATTTAATTAACGAATTCTAACTTTAATTTAAATTAAATCCCCTGGGAGATCTGATGCTACAGCCTTCTTTCAATAGGTTAATATTGACGTTTATAATTTAAAATAATATATAACATATAATTATTATATCTATTATTATTATAATTATTATTAATAATAATATTTAATAATGATGGATTTATAACAATATAATATAATTATAATTTATATATTATATATAAAAATATTATAAATTATATATATTTTTATATATTAATATATACATATATATTATTATAATATATATAAAATATATATATTATAATAATAATGATTTATAATTTGTAATTCTTAGATCTGACTCGATTTCCTCTAGAAGTTGTTGGTTGTGTTTTCTGTGCCTTGATTGTTTTTTTTGTTGTTATTTTCTATCCTAAATATTTCTATTTAATTAGAATTACTTTTTTTCGATGCTGAATTTTTGATGTTTATTTTTCTCTTTTTGATCCTTTGCATTTCTGACTTTTTTTTCTTTTTTTTGCCTCTTTGATGTTGAAATCTCTCTGAGCCCCCGCGATGACGCCGCCGCCAGTTTGTTCCAATTTATTTTATTTTATTTTATTTTATTTTTGAATCCCGACATCGCCCGTCCTGTCCCGTGGCCTTTCTGCTTTGGGGGATTTTATCTCAGGGCTCTCACCCGGACCCACGGGAGCCCTCTCAGGCTCCCAGAATTCCCTACAAATCTCAGTCCCACATCCCAATCCCAATCCCAACCCTGCATTCCAATCCTGCATTCCAATTCCAATCCCAATCTCAATTCCAATCCCAGTCCTGCATTCCAATTCCAACCCCAATCCCAACCCCAATCCCAACCTCAATCCTGCATCCCAATCCTGCATCCCAATCCCAACCCCAATCCCAATCCTGCATTCCAATTCCAATCTCAATCCCAATCCTGCATCCCAATCCCAACCCCAACCCCAACCCTGTATCCCAACCCCAATCCTGCATCCCAATCCCACATCCCAACCCCAATCCCAATCCTTTCCACCTCCTCCCCACCCTTCCCTGCCACACAAACCCATTCCCGCTCCATTCCCGCCCTCCCTCGCTCAGTGATCCCAATCCCCTCGATTTTCACCCCAAATCCTTGGGAATTTCCCCGGGAAAGCCCCCTCCCCCCACCCCAAAGCCTACAAGGAAACAGGGGAGTGGGTTTTGGTTTTTTTCCCAAGATTTTGCCGGGATGCGACGCCGCTTCCGGGACAAGGGAATTCCGTTTGGGAGGGGGGGAAGAAGAGGCAGCTTTACCCTAAAAAGGAACTAAAAAACCCCAAATGGCTCAAGTTTCTTCTCCTCCTCCTCCTCCTCCCTCAGATCTGTGGGAATACAAAGGAACCGCTGGAATCGCGGAGCGGCGCCGGAAACCTCCAGCTCCGCTCGCCGGGAGCCTTTTTGGGGTCGAAGAGGAACAGAGGAACGAGCAAAAGGGCACCAAAAAAACCCCAAAAAACCCTTGGGAAGGTTTGCCTCGGGGTCCAGAGCCTGAAACCGGGATATTTGGGATGCTCCTGGAAATCCCCAGGAGCCTGGAGCCCTTGGAAAAGCTCCTCCGAGTCCGGATGCAGAGCTCCAAACCGGGACATTTGGGAAGTCCTCAGGAGCCTGGAACCCTTTGGAATCCAGAGCTCCAAACCGGGACATTTGGGAAGTCCCCAGGAGCCTGGAACCCTTTGGAATCCAGAGCTCCAATCCAGGACATCTGGGAAGTCCCCAGGAGCCTGGAACCTTTGGAATCCAGAGCCCCAATCCAGGACATCTGGGAAGTCCCCAGGAGCCTGGAACTCTGTGGAATCCAGAGCTCCAACCCGGGACATTTGGGAAGTCCCCAGGAGCCTGGAACCCTTTGGAATCCAGAGCTCCAATCCAGGACATTTGGGAAGTCCCCAGGAGCCTGGAACCCTTTGGAAAAATGTCCCCCAAGCCCCAAAACCTGGGAATTCTCTTGGAAACTGCCTCGGAGGCAACGCTGAGGAAAACTCCTGGAAAAGCTGGAAATCTACGGCCGGGGTTGAACTGGGAATAAAACCCTTGGGATGGGCAAAGAGTTCTTGGACTTGGAGCCTCCTCCTGGAATTCCAGAGGGAAATTCAAAGCTCTGCCCGGGAATGACCCTGGGGCCCTCACATCCCAAATCCCTGGGAACGAAACCGCGGTCGGATCCCTTCCGATCGGCCGGAAAAGACCAAGCTGCTGGGTTTTTTGGGAAGGGTTTTTTGGGAAGTTCGGGATGCTCCCGGCGAGCCCCAGAGGTCGGGAAGATGGATCCGGTCGGGATTTTACGGATGGCAGGGCTGGGTGGCCGGGACAGAGGGGGACACGGGACGGGAATTTCGCGGGAATATTTTTTTTTGGCGGGAAACGTCGCCCGGAGCGGCGAATCCGGAGCCGGGGGCGTGGCAGGGTGGCTCCCAAAATCCCGGGAATGTCCCCGTGTCCCCCAATGACACACACACGCCCGTCACGGTCACCGACAGCTTTATTGGGGACGCCGGGGGTGGGGGGGTCACACGCGGCTCCCGCCGGGGGTTTTCCAGGATCCCGGATCCCGCCCGCCGCTCCAGGAATCCCCCCGGGAATGTGGGGGGGAGAGACCGGAATTCCAGCCGGGGCAGGGCCGGGGCTCTGCTCCCAGGGAACAAGAGGGTGAAGTTTTTCGGGATTTTTTTTGGGAGGGGAAAATTCCTTCCCGAGAAGTCGGGATGGGAGCGCCCCGGGATGGGGTGGAAGCCCCCGCTGGTGGGACGGAAAGCCAGGTGGAGGTGGCACTTTTGGGGACACCGGGAATGGTTGGACTCGGTGGGGCCGGAGGGGATTTTCCAACCTGGAGAATTCCAGGGGTGGGGACAGGAGGGAGCCGCTCTGGGACGGACACGCGGCCGCCGAGGGCCGAGGGCGGGTGAAGGGAGGTTTGTCCCCTCGCTGTCACTGCCACCATCCCCGGGGTGTCCCGGGATTGTCACCGTCTCAGTCTGATTGTCACCTGAGGGTCCCCACTGTCAGAATTCCTGGGGCTCTTTCCCCGGCCCTCGGCTCAAAGGTCCTTCCGTGGACGCCCGGCTTTGGGGGGAGGAGACAGAGCCGGAGTTAGAGCTTGGAAAAGTCCTGGATCGGGGGCTCCCCGGGGTTCCCAGGGAGGATTCCCACAGGGATGGGGCAGGGAAAGGCACCGGGGGCTGCCCCGGAGCGGGGAACTCCCTGAGCTCTGCAGGGAATTGCCGGGAATTCGGGAGGAGCGCGGGGGAGGGAGGAATTCCAGAGAGGTTCTCCAGCGGCAGCTGCTCCGCTGATCCCATGGATCCGGAGCCGCTGGAAGGGCCGGGTGGGATCGGGGATGGGAACATCAGGGTCCCTGCACCTGTGGGAGTCTGGGACACCTCAGTGTCACCGTTCCCAGGCTCCAGGACATCTCAGTGTCACCATTCCCAGATTCCAGGACACCTCAGTGTCACCGTTCCCAGACTCCAGGACACCTCAGTGTCACCGTTCCCAGACTCCAGGACACCTCAGTGTCACCGTTCCCAGATTCCAGGACATCTCAGTGTCCCCTCTGGGGACTCCAGGACACCTCATTGTCCCCTTTGGAGATTCTGGGACACTTCACTGTCACCATTCCCAGACTCCAGGACACCTCAGTGTCCCCTCTGGGGACTCTGGGCCACCTCCCTGTCCCCATTCCTGTGGGACTCCAGGTCACCTCCGTGTCCCTGTTCCTTGGGGAATTCCAAGACCCCTCTGTGTCCTTCTGGGGATTCCAGGCCACCTCAGTGTCCCCATCCCTGCAGAATTCCAGGCCACCTCAGTGTCCCCATCCCTGCAGAATTCCAGTATCCCATCCCTGTGGCTCTCCAGGCCACCTCAGTGTCCCCATTTGGACCTCCAGGTCACCTCCCTGTCCCCATCCCTGCGGAATTCCAGGGTCCCATCCCTGTGGCTCTCCAGGCAACCTCAGTGTCCCCACCTGGAGCTCCAGGTCACCTCAGTGTCCCCATCCCTGCAGAATTCCAGAGTCCTATCCCTGTGGCTCTCCAGGCCACCTCAGTGTCCCCATTTGGACCTCCAGGCCACCTCCCTGTCCCCATCCCTGTGGGATTCCAGGTCACCTCCCTGTCCCCATCCCTGCAGAATTCCAGGTCACCTCCCTGTCCCCATCCCTGCAGAATTCCAGAGTCCTATCCCTGTGGCTCTCCAGGCCACCTCAGTGTCCCCATTTGGACCTCCAGGCCACCTCCCTGTCCCCATCCCTGTGGGATTCCAGGTCACCTCCCTGTCCCCATCCCTGCAGAATTCCAGGCCACCTCCCTGTCCCCATCCCTGCAGAATTCCAGGTCACCTCCCTGTCCCCATCCCTGCGGGATTCCAGGCCACCTCCGGCTGCCGGCCGCTCTTGAGGGACATTCAGGTGACGCTTCCCTTCCTCTGGACAATTCCAGAGCCCGGAAAACGCTTCCCAAACTGGGTCACCACCCCCCTCTTACCTAACCCTGCTCCCGTCATTCCCTGAACTCACTGCAATTCCATAAAAAACCCCCCCCCAAAAAAACTCGGGAGAACTCGGACACCGCCGGAGCGCGGCCGCCGTCATCAAAAATTCCCGGGAAGCGCTTGGAGCCTTCGACATCCCAGAACTTTGGGAGGTGAAAGGCCAAGACTTTTCCCCAAAAAGGGAAAAAAAACGGGAATGTGGGGCTCTGTGGGACGGCTGGAAGGGCCGGATTCCGGGAATGTGGGGATTCCGGGAATGTGGGGATTCTGGGGATGTGGGGATTCCGGAAAGTGGGACTCTGTGGGATGGCTGAAAGGGCTGGATTCTGGGAATGCGGGGATTCTGGGAATGTGGGAATTCTGGGAATGTGGAGATTCCAGGAATATGAGGATTCCAAGAATGTGGGAATTCTGGGAACGTGGGGATTCTGGGAATGTGGGGATTCTGGGAATGTGAGGATTCTGGGAATGTGGGGACTCCAAGAGTGGGGATTCCGGGAATGTGGAGATGCTGGGAATGTGGGGATTCCGGGAATGTGAGGATTCCGGGAATGTGGGGATTCCGGGAATGCGGAGCTCTGCAGGGCAGCTGGAAGAGCTGGGAACGAGGATGGGATGCGCAGGAAAACAGGAGGCTCCGCGGGACTCAGATGAAGAAAGAGGGGGCACGGAGCCCTGGGAATTGCAGGGATTTTTGGGAAAAGGGGAAGGAGAAGGGGAGAAATGGCTGGGATCGCTCCGGAGCCGGGGGGGGGTGGAAAACGGGATGGACACGGATGGGGGACACGGAAAGGGCCCTTCCGATGTCACCAGCAACCGGGGGATTCCCAGCAGGGAATTCCCAAAGCAGGGTGGGATGCTGGTAAAAAAAGCCTGGAATTCCCAAACTTCCGGCGGCACAGCCCCGCTTCCCGAGGATCCGCGACCGGGATCCCCGGGACGAGGGAGGGGACCTGGGGTGACACCACAGGGAACGACGCTCTGGGGCAGGGAGAGGCCCCCGGATCTGCTCCCGGTATTCCCAGTCTGGATCTGCTGGGATAGGCTGGAGTGACCCCGGGATGCTCCAGGACCGGATCCGTTCCCGGTATTCCCAGTTTGGATCTGCTGGGATAGGCCGGAGTGACCCCGGGATGCTCCAGGACACTTTGTCCCCAAGGCCACCGCCTCAGGTGTCACCTCCCCTGCCGGCACCGGGATGGTTTGGCTGGAAAAGCTTTTCCCGTGGGAAGGGCTGCCCCTGATCCAGAGCTCCCGGCACCCGCGGGTGACACCAGGTGACACCGGGTGACACCGGGTGACAGCGGGTGACACCAGCTCTGTGGGTCCACCTGGAAGTCCAGGACAAGACCTGGAATTTTGGGTCACTTCCAGCTGGGGTTTAAGATTCCCAGGCTTTTCAAGGATTTGGGCTCCGGTTGGGAAGGTTTGGGATGGTTTTAGGGTCGGCAGGAGCAGGGTGGAGTTGGTGCCACCACGCCCTGTCCCGGGGTGGGTGCCACGGGCCACCTTTGTCACCTGCTGAGGGGGACAACAGCTGGAGATCCTCAGGAAAGCCCCGGAAAACCCATCCCTGGTGCTCGGCCAGGAGTGAACACGGAGGGGGGACCCAGGACACGACATGGTCACCACAGCATTGTCACCATGGCACTGTCATTGTCACCACGGCATTGTCACCATGGCACTGTCACTGTCACCACGGCATCATCATTGTCACCATGGCATTGTCATTGTCACCACAGCATTGTCACCATGGCACTGTCATTGTCACCATGGCACTGTCACTGTCACCACGGCATTGTCACCATGGCACTGTCATTGTCACCATAGCATCATCATTGTTACCACGGCACCGTCATTGTCACCATGGCACTGTCATTGTCACCATGGCATTGTCATTGTCACCATGGCATTGTCACTGTCACCACAGCATTGTCACCATGGCATTGTCATTGTCACCATGGCACCGTCATTGTCACCATGGCACTGTCATTGTCACCACAGCATCGTCGCTGTCACCACAGCATTGTTGTCACCATGGCACTGTCATTGTCACCATGGCATGGTCACCATGGCACCGTCATTGTCATCATGGCACTGTCATTGTCACCACAGCATTGTCACCATGGCACTGTCATTGTCACCATGGCATCGTCATTGTCACCACGGCATCGTCATTGTCACCACAGCATTGTCACCATGGCACTGTCATTGTCACCACAGCATTGTCACTGTCACCACGGTATCATCATTGTTACCACAGCATTGTCATTGTCACCACGGCATTGTCATTGTCACCACAGCATTGTCATTGTCACCAGGGTATTGTCATCGTCCCCACAGCATCTCCATTGTCACCACAGCATTGTTGTCACCACAGCATTGTTGTCGCCACGGCATCGTCATTGTCACCATGGCATCGCCATTGTCACCACAGACTTGTCGTTGTCACTGTAGCCTTGTCACTGTCACCATGGCATTGTCATTGTCACCACGGCACCTCCATTGTCACCACAGCATCGTCACCGTCATCACAGCATTGTCACCACAACATTGTCATCGTCACTGCAGCATTGTCATTGTCACCACGGCATCACCATTGTCACCAAGGCATTGTCCATGTCAACACATCGTTATTGTCACCACAGCGTAGTCATTGTCACCACAGACTTGTCGTTGTCACCATAGCCTTGTCGTTGTCACCGTAGCCTTGTCACTGTCACCATGGCATTGTCATTGTCACCACGGCATCTCCATTGTCATCACAGCATTGTCACCACAACATTGTCATCATCACTGCAGCATTGTCATTGTCACCACGGCATCACCATTGTCACCAAGGCATTGTCCATGTCAACACATCGTCATTGTCACCACAGCGTGGTCATTGTCACTACGGCATCGCCATTGTCACCACATCGTCACTGTCACCACTGCATCTCCATTGTCACCACAGCATTGTCACTGTCACTACAGCATCGTCATTGTCACCATGGCATCACTGTCACCACAGCATCGTCATTGTCCCTATGGCATTGTCGTTGTCACCACGGCATTGTCACCACAGCATGGTCACCACAGCACTGCCATTGTCACATTGTCATTGTCTCCACAGCATCATCACTGTCACCTCAGCATCCCCACAGTCACCACATCGTCATTGTCACCACAGCCTTGTCATTGTCACCATGGCATCGTCATTGTCACCACGGCACTGCCACTGTCACCACGGCATCATCACTGTCCCCACGGCATCCCCATTGTCACCACAGCATCATCACCACGGCCCTGCCATTGCCACCACGGCCCTGCCATTGTCACCACGGCCCTGCCATTGTCACCACAGCCTCGCCATGGCCACCACAGCCCTGCCTTTGTCACCACGGCCCTGCCATCGCCACCACAGCCCTGCCATCGCCACCACAGCCCTGCCATGGCCACCACAGCCCTGCCATTGTCACCACAGCCCCTCCATTGTCACCACAGCCTCGCCATGGCCACCACAGCCCTGCCATTGCCACCACGGCCCTGCCACTGTCACCACGGCCCTGCCATTGTCACCACGGCCCTGCCATTGCCACCACAGCCTTGCCATGGCCACCACAGCTTTGCCATGGCCACCACAGCCCTGCCATTGTCACCACAGCTTCGCCATGGCCACCACAGCCCTGCCATTGTCACCACGGCCCTGCCATTGTCACCACAGCACCATCACCACAGCCCTGCCATTGCCACCACAGCCCCACTACTGCCACCACAGCCCCTCCATTGTCACCACGGCCCTGCCATTGCCACCACAGCACCATCACCACAGCCCTGCCATTGTCACCACGGCCCTGCCATTGCCACCACAGCACCATCACCACAGCCCTGCCATTGTCACCACGGCCCTGCCATTGCTACCACAGCCCTGCCATTGTCACCACAGCACCATCACCACGGCCCTGCCATTGCCACCACAGCCTCGCCATTGCCACCACAGCCCCTCCATTGCCACCACGGCCGTGTCACACTGGGAGGGGAGGACACGGAGCGACGGGGAAGGCGGAGCGGGAGGGAGCGGCCACCACCACCTCCTGCCCCTCCGCCAAGCTCGAGGTCCCCCCAGAGCCGCAGCCGGGCCCTCGGCGGCGCCGCCCGTCACCGTCCCCGCGCCCGGCCGCGCCCCGGCTCTTACCGTGCGGCCACCACCGGCGACTTCTTGCCGGGATCCAGGGCGGAGCCGGCCGGTTCCTCGCCCAAGGAGCGCGTGTCCTTGTTGAGCTGCTGGAGGCGGGAGCTCAGCTCGCTGATCACAGTTGGTTTGTCCTCTTCGGCCCCGTGGCTGGGCCTGCTCTCCATGGGGTCCCCCCATAGCTTGGACCTTCTCTGAAAGAGGTAGCGTGGCCGGGCCGCGCTGGTGGCCGCCAGCGTGGCCGCGTGGTGCTGGGAGATGAGCTCGCTGTCCGAAGACTGCTTCAAAAGTGGGTCCCTGAAAGTAACCGGCCCCTTGCTGAGCTGGGACTTGAGTTTGGGCTTTGGAGGCACTGGTGGCTTCTCGAGTAGAAAAGTTTGGCCGTCGGCGAAGGACGTGTAGGTGTCGGTGGGCTCGCCGCTCTCCGAGGACAGCGTGGACATGCTGGAGACCGTGGAGATGGTGCTCGTGGTCTCCAGGTGGTGGTCGCTGGAGCTCCTGGTGTCCACCTCCTCCACTCCCGAGTCCGCTGCCGACTCCGGGGCCGCGGGGGCGTCCGAGGGCTTCCCTGAGGGTGTCGCGCCGGGGGGAGAAGGTGCTACTGCTGCCGCGGGCAGGGAGGGCGCGCCGGGCGCGGCCAGGTGGCTGACGGGGGTGCCGGGGGTGGTCACCAGCACCCCGTTGGCGAATTCATCGGGGGGCGGCACCAGCCCGATCTTGGCCAGCTCCTCGCGGGTCTCCTCGTCGCTGGAGGACAGCTGGGCGGGCGGGAGGGTCACCGTGTAGGGCTCCACCTCCTCCTCCGAGCTGCCCTGGCCCAGCGCCTTCTCCGAGGCCGGGCTGACCGGCGGCTTCCCCACGGGGCTGGGCTGGGGCTCGGCCTTGGGGGACTCGGCCGGCTCGGCGCAGACCTCGGGCACGGCCGGGCTCTCCTCTTTGATCTCCAGGCCGATCTCGTCTTGACCGTTACTGGTGGCGTGGACCATGATGAGGCCGGCGGTCTTCTGCTGCGAGGTGTCCACGATGCTGATGATCATGGACTTCTTGTCCTCGGGCTTCTTCTCCTCCTTGCCCGGCGGCTCCGCTCGCGCCTCGGGCTCCTTCCGCAGCGTGGCCGGAGTCCCCCAGGGGCTCTTGGTGGGGGTCAGAGCGCCGGCGTCGGCCGCCATCACCGCCTTCCCTCCGGGGGAGTAGGCGGGGGACACCAGGCTCTCCAAGTCCCCCCTGTCCGGCTCTTTGGTTTGGATGTCCACGAAGAGGGGCGCGGCTCTGTCCGAGTCGGGGCTGTGGATCGGGGTGGGCGACCGGGATGGGACTTGAGTGGACAGCGCCCGTTCCCTTGCGGCCAGCGCCAGCGCCAGGGGCGAGTTGGGATCCAGGGGCTTTCCCGTCAGGGGGTGGATGAAGGTCGAGGAGGAGCTGCTGATTAATGGCTTTAAAGCTGACACCGGCGACGGCAGGAGGACGTCCCGGCTGCCCAGGAGCCGCTCGTCGATGGAGCGCGACTGCTGCAGCGACGGCATCTCGCTGCCGCCCGGCGCCGGCCCCTCGATGGCTCCCACCGACAGGAACACCGTGGACTTCCTCCTCTCGTCCAGCCGCCGGTCCCGGTCCTTCATGACGCCGGCGGCGATGGCGGTGGCGAAGGGGAGGCCGGCGGCTTCCACCTGAGCGATGCCGGGGTGGTGCTGGTAGTCCAGGCGGTGGCCCCGGCGCGTGGGCGACGGCTCCCGGGAGGAGTAGCCGCCGGTGATGGCCAAGGCCGCCCGCTCCTGGGCGTCCTCCACCTGGAGCTGCTTGACCAGGGGGCTCTTCTTCCTCTGCGGCTTGGTGGGGGCGAAGAGGCTGACGTTGAACTGGCCCATGTTGGCGTAAGGGTTGTCGATCACCCGGCCTTTCCTCTTCAGCTTCTCCGGAGGGGTGGCGGCCGGGCCGGGCCGGGGGATCTCGGTGGGTTCCACGGGCAGGTGGGAAGAATCCTGGAGGATGATCATGGAGCGGGCCCTCTTCTGCCGCTCGGGGTAGGGCATGGAGCCCCGGGCCTGGTCGTACATCTCGGCCGCGCTCAGCACCTGCGGCAACCCGTGGAGTTTGGCTTCCAAGCCCGGCTTGAAGCTGGAGCGGATGGTGTCGTAGGGCCGGCCCGGCGGCGGCGGCGGCGAGAAGGAGGGAGGGGGTCCGGTGTCGAAGTAATAGGGGGAAGGGGGCGGGGGTGGGGCGGTCTGAGGGGGAGGGGGGATCCCGTGGCCCTCCCGGACCGTGTCCGTCATGGAGGTGCTCCGAGGGAACTTCCCGTCCAGCAAGGAGGCGGCCAGCTTCTCGTCTTCACCTGGAGGTAAAAATAAAAACGAGGGGAGAAACCAGGTCAGGGGTGGGGATCCCGGCCGGGGAACGGGGTGGGAGGTGAAGGTGGGGAAGGGGCTTCTCCTCATTGCTGGGAGAAGGGGGAAGAGAAAAGTCAGGGAGGAGTTTTTGGTCTCCACATGGAAAAAAAAAGGAGAGAAATGGAGTCAGGGAGAGGATTTGCATCTCCACATGGAAAATAAGGAAAAGAGCGAAGTCAGGGAGGAGTTTTTGGTCTCCCCATGGAAAACAAGAAGAGTGGAGTCAGGGAGAAGTTTCTCATCTCCACGTGGAAAACAGGGAAAAGCAATGGAGTCAGGGAGGAGTTTTTGCTCTCCACCTGGAAAAATGAGGAAAAGGGCGGAGCCAGGGAGAAGTTCCTTCTCTTTCCCTAAGAAAACGAGGAGAACCAAAGTCAGAGATGAGCTCTTTGTCTTTGCTTGGGGAAAAAGGAAAATAATGGAGTCGGGGATGAGCTTCTTGTCTCCAGCTGGAAAACAAGGACAGGAATGGAGTCGGGGGTGAATTTGTTGTCTCCACATGGAAAAGAAGGAAACCAGCAAAGTCAGGGATCAGGTTTTGGTCTCCACATGGAAAATAAGGAGAAGAGCGGAGCCAGGGAGAAGTTTCTCATTTTTCCCTAAGAAAACGAGGAGAACTAAAGTCAGGAATGAGTTTTGTTCTCCACCCAGGAAACAAGGACAGCAATGGAGTCAGGGATGGGATCCCAGCTGGAAAATGGGGAGAGAAGCGGAGTCAGGGAGAGATTTCACATCTCCAGGTGGAAAACAGGGAAAAGAGCAAAGTCAGGGATGAGTTTCTGGTCTCCACCTGGAAAAATGAGGAAAAGACTGGAGCCAGGGAGAAGTTTCTCATCTTTTCCTAAGAAAACGAGGAGAACTAAAGTCAGGGATGAGCTCTTTGTCTTCGCTTGGAAAACAAGGAAAGCAATGGAGTCAGGGATGGGATCCCAGCTGGAAAACGAGGAGACAAGCGGAGTCAGGGAGAGATTTCGCATCTCCAGGTGGAAAACAAGGAAAAGAGCAAAGTCAGGGATGAGTTTTTTGTCTCCACCTGGGAAATAAGGAGAAGAGTGGAGTCAGGGAGAAGTTTCTCATTTTTCCCTAAGAAAACGAGGAGAACTGAAGTCAGGGATGAGCTCTTTGTCTTTGCTTGGAGAACAAGGAAAATAATGGAGTCGGGGGTGAATTTGTTGTCTCCACATGGAAAATAAGGAAAAGAGCAAAGTCAGGGATGAGATTTTGGTCTCCACACGGAAAAAAATAAGGAAAAGAGCGGAGCCAGGGAGAAGTTTCTCATCTTTCCCTAAGAAAACGAGGAAAACTAAAGTCAGGGATGAGCTCCTTGTCTCCGCCTGGAAAACAAGGAAAATAATGGGGTCAGGGATGAATTTGTTGTCTCCACATGGAAAAGAAGGAAAAGAGCAAAGCCAGGGAGGAGTTTCTGGTCTCCACCTGGAAAACAAGGAAAAAGAGCGGAGCCAGGGAGAAGTTCCTCATCTTCCCCTGGGAAACAAGGACAGGAATGGAGTCAGGGATGAGTTTGTTGTCTCCACATGGAAAACAAAGAAAAGAGCAAAGCCAGGGAGGAGTTTTTGGCCTCCAGCTGGAAAAGAAGGGAAACAACGGAATCAGGGATGAGTTTCTCATCTCCACCCGGAAAATGAGGAGAGCAGTGAGGAGGAAATTCCCAGGGAATTCCCAGAGCGGGACAAAGTGGGAAGGGGCTGGGGTTGCTCCTCCCACCCCACTTTGTTCCCCTTTCCCCTTGGAAAAGGCTCGGAGCCGCTCCCAGCGGCAGCTCCGAGAGCAGAGGAAGCGGCCGGAATTCCCAGGAAAGCTGTGGCCGCCCCCGGATCCCTGGAAGCGCCCAAGGCCAGGCCGGAGCCACCCTGGGGATAGCGGGAGGTGTCCCATGGGGAAAGGTCGGGAATGGGATGAGCTTTGGGGTCACCCCAATGCAATCCAATCCAATCCAATCCAATCCAATCCAATCCAATCCAATCCAATCCAATCCAATCCATCCCACAATTCCGGAAAGGCCAGGAATGGGATGAGATTTGGGGTCACCTCAATCCAATCCAATCCATCCCACAATTCCGGAAAGGCCAGGAATGGGATGAGATTTGGGGTCACCTCAATCCAATCCAATCCATCCCACAATTCCGGAAAGGCCAGGAATGGGATGAGATTTGGAGTGACCCCAATCCAATACATCCCATGATTCTGGAAAGGTCGGGAATGGGATGCACTTTGGAGTCACTCCAATCCAATCCAATCCAATCATCCAATTCCAATCCATCCCACAATTCCAGAAAGGCCAGGAACGGGATGAGCTTTGGGGTCACCCCAATCCAATCCATCCCAAAATTCCAGAAAGGCCAGGAATGGGATGAGCTTTGGGGTCACCCCAATCCAATCCATCTCACGATTCCGGGATTCCCACGGGATCAGCTCCCCCCCCCCCCCACCCCGGGGTGTCATTCCCACCCCGTCAGCTCCGGCGGTGACGCCGGAAGCGCCGCCACCGCCAACCCGCCAGACAGCCGAGTGTCACCAGCGAGTGCCACCGGCACGGGCGCGGCCGCCGTCACACCTCCCGCCCTCCCGGGAGCGCTGACATCTGCTCCCCCCGTGCCAGACTGAGGGGTCTGGAGCGAAATTCCTGCCTTTTTTTATTATTTCAGGGAACGCTCAGAGAGACGCTGCGAGGATTCGGGATGGAAAAGCAGGGATATAAAAAAAAAAAAAAAATAAAAATATCGGGGGTGGGTCGGGATTTCAGGGCGTTCCCAAGCCGAGCCCCATTCCACGATCCTAAAATCCCTTCAAGGCCACGAAATTCCCTCCCTCCCTTCCCAGCTCCGGCCCCGGATCCGCGCCGTGCTCACCCCTCCTCGAGGAGAATTCCTCCTTCCCAATCCCTGCTCCGCTCTTCCCAAGCTTTTTCCAACCGCTCCGGAGAGGATTTGGGTTCTTTTTTTTTTTTTTTTTTGATTTTTTTTTTTTTTTTGGCCTCTCCGGAGCTTTTTTCTTTTTTTTCCCTTTTCTGGGAAAAAGCTCTTTCCAGCGGCACCGAAAAGGCTCCGGCAGCTCCGCCCGGAATCCGTCAGCGATTCCCACCCGAGGCGGAATCCAATGGGGACGGGAAAGGGGAGGAATTTGGCTCCGAGATTCCATCCCATGCTGATGGTCGTGCTGGAAACTGGGCTATTTTTGGGAGTCGGGGACGTTTTTTTCCGTGGGAATAAAAGAGCCGGCAGCGCGGAACGAGGTTCAAAGGGAGCCTTGGACAAAGCCATGGAAAAAGGAGCCTTTTCCAGGCTTTTCTTCAAATCCCGGAGCCGAAGCCTCCAGGGGGGAATTCGGGAGGAACAATCCCGTCCTTGCCTTTTTTTTTTTTTTTTTTTTTCCTTTTTTTTTTCTTCTCCTTGGGAATCCGGGATCCTGCGCTCGATGGAGCCGTGGAATGTTCCGGGAGGAGAAGGAGGATCCCAAAAAAAAAAAAAAAAAAAGCCCCTAAAAAACTCCACCCCCAAAAATCCTGCTTTTCTGGAGATTTCTGGGAATGGCCGGGAAGGTGACACCGGGGAGATTTGGGAAGCTCCGAGCTCCATCCCTGGAATGTTCCAGGACATGGAATAGGAAGAGCTCGTCCTGGGAATGTGGTGACCGGCTGAGCTGGGGCAGGAAATCCGGTGGGAAAGAGGGATCTGCCCTCTGGAATGCTGGGGCAGGAAATCCGGCGGGAAAGAGGGATCTTCCCTCTGGAATGCTGGGGAAGGAAATCCGGTGGGAAAGAGGGATCTTCCCCCTGGAATGCTGGGGCAGGAAATCCGGTGGGAAAGAGGGATCTTCCCCCTGGAATGCTGGGGCAGCCCCGTCTGTGGATCCAGCCCTTGGATCCAGCACTGCTCCGTCTTTCCCGAAACGAGGAGGGGGCACCGTGGGAAATCGCATCCCAGGAATTGCCAAAGGCAGGGAACGCCATGGAAAACCAAATCCTGGGAATTGCCAAAGGCAGGGAATGCCACGGAAAACCCCATCCAAGGAATTGCCACGTTCAGGGAATGGGATGGAAAAACCAAATCCTGGGAATTGCCAAAGGCAGGGAAAACTATGGAAAACCAAATCCAAGGAATTGCCAAGTGGGAGGGACACTGGAAATCCGCATCCCCGGAATTGCCAAAGGCGGGGAACGCCATGGCAAAAAAACCACATCCAAGGAATTGCAAAATTCAGGGAACGCTACGGAAAAGCAAATCCCAGGAATTGCCAAAGGCAGGGAACACCATGGAAAACCAAATCCTGGGAATTGCCACATTCAGGTAATGGGATGGAAAAATCACATCCCAGGAATTGCCAAATGCAGGGAATGCCATGGAAAAAAACCACATCCAAGGAATTGCCAAAGGTAGGGAAAACTGTGGGAAACCAAATCCCAGGAATTGCCAAGTGGGAGGGACACTGGAAATCCACATCCCAGGAATTGGCAAATGAAGGGAAAACTGTGGGAAACCAAATCCCAGGAATTGCCAAATGCAGGGAACGCCATGGAAAAAAACCACATCCAGAAATTGCAAAATGCAGGGAACGCTACGGAAAAGCAAATCCCAGGAATTGCCAAAGGCAGGGAACACCATGGAAAACCAAATCCCAGGAATTGCCACATTCAGGGAATGGGATGGAAAAATCACATCCCAGGAATTGCCAAAGGCAGGGAATGCCATGGAAAACCCCATCCAAGGAATTGCCAGGTTCAGGGAATGCTACGGGAAACCAAATCCCGGGAATTGCCAAAGGTAGGGAACACCATGGAAAACCCCATCCAAGGAATTGCCACATTCAGGGAATGTGATGGAAAAATCACATCCCAGGAATTGCCAAATGCAGGGAATACCATGGAAAACCAAATCCCAGGAATTGCCAGGTTCAGGGAACGCTACAGGAAACCAAATCCCAGGAATTGCCAAATGCAGGGAATGCCATGGAAAACCCAATCCCAGGAATTGCCACATTCAGGGAATGCTATGGGAAACCAAATCCCAGGAATTGCCAAAGGCAGGGAATACCATGGAAAACCATGGAAAACCAAATCCCAGGAATTGCCATGTTCAGGGAATGCTATGGAAAAACCAAATCCCAGGAATTGCCAATGCAGGGAAAACTACAGAAAACCAAATCCAAGGAATTGCCAAGTGGGAGGGACACTGGAAATTCACATCCCAGAAATTGCCAAATGAAGGGAAAACTGTGGGAAACCAAATCCAAGGAATTGCCAAATGCAGGGAACGCCATGGAAAAAAACCACATCCAAGGAATTGCCAAAGGTAGGGAAAACCATGGGAAAACCAAATCCCAGGAACTGCCAAAGGTAGGGAATACTGTGGGAAACCAAATCCAAGGAATTGCCAAGTGTAGGGAACACCATGAAAAACCCCATCCAAGGAATTGCCACATTCAGGGAATACCATGAAAAACCATGGAAAACCAAATCCAAGGAATTGCCAAGTGGGAGGGACACTGGAAATCCACATCCCAGGAATTGCCAAATGCAGGGAACGCCATGGAAAAAAACCACATCCAAGGAATTGCAAAATTCAGGGAATGGGATGGAAAAATCACATCCCAGGAATTGCCAAATGCAGGGAATGCCATGGAAAACCAAATCCCAGGAATTGCCAAATGCAGGGAATACCATGGAAAACCATGGAAAACCAAATCCCAGGAATTGCCAGGTTCAGGGAACGCTACGAGAAACCAAATCCCGGGAATTTCCAAAGGCAGGGAAAACTACGGAAAACCAAATCCAAGGAATAGTCAAGTGGGAGGGACACTGGAAATCCACATCCCAGGAATTGCCAAATGCAGGGAAAACTATGGGAAACCAAATCCAAGGAATTGCCAAAGGCAGGGAACACCATGGAAAAACCCCATCCAAGGAATTGCCACATTCAGGGAATGTGATGGAAAAATCACATCCCAGGAATCGCCAAATGCAGGGAAAACCATGGAAAACCCAATCCCAGGAATTGCCAAATGCAGGGAGCACCATGGAAAAAAACCACATCCAAGGAATCGGACGGTGGAAGGGGCAGGAATGGGATGGGATTAAGGCTCTCAAACCATTCCAGCACCTCAATCCCTGTTCCCACCTTCCCGGTGAGCCTGGAATTCTGGGAGCTGCTCCAGCCTCTCAGGAGGGATTAGAGAAGCGGGAATTCCCAGGAATTTCCAACCCCAAATGACTCCGCCCATCCCTCCAGTGTTTTCCCGCGGGAATTCCGACTCCCTGCCCCCCTCGAACCCCGCCCCGAGCCACTGGAGATTCCCACGCTCCCCATGGAACACCGGGACATCACCGGGATCGAATTCCAGGGCCGGGATGGAATTCCAGAGCCAGGATCCAATTCCAGGGCCATGATCCAATTCCAGAGCCAGGATCAAATTCCAGAGCCAGGATCAAATTCCAGGGCCAGGATGGAATTCCAGGGCCAGGATCAAATTCCAGAGCCAGGATGGAATTCCAGAGCCAGGACGGAATTCCAGGGCCAGGATCAAATTCCAGAGCCAGGATGGAATTCCAGGGCCAGGATGGAATTCCAGGGCCAGAATCAAATTCCAGGGCCAGGATGGAATTCCAGGGCCAGGATGGAATTCCAGGGCCAGGATCAAATTCCAGGGCCGGGATGGAATTCCAGGACCAGGATGGAATTCCAGGACCAGGATGGAATTCCAGGGCCAGGATGGAATTCCAGGGCCAGGATCAAATTCCAGGGCCAGGATGGAATTCCGGGGCCAGGACGGAATTCCAGGCCCAGGACGGAATTCCAGGCCCAGGATGGAATTCCAGGGCCAGGATCAAATTCCAGGGCCAGGATCAAATTCCAGGGCCAGGATGGAATTCCAGAGCCAGGATGGAATTCCAGGGCCAGGATCAAATTCCAGAGCCAGGATGGAATTCCAGAGCCAGGATGGAATTCCAGGGCCAGGGTGGAATTCCAGGGCCAGGATGGAATTCCAGAGCTCGGGAATAAAGAGCCGGCACACAAAGGGAGCCACCAGTAAGGACCAGTGAGGCCCAACTCCCGGCAGCGGGAATGATTTCCCGGGAACGGGAACGACGCTCCCATGGCAACCCCCGGAGCCATTCCCGGCGCATTCCAGGGAATTCATCTCCAAGGAGAACACAAAGCCTCGCCAGCCTGGGGGCCTCGTTGCCATAACAGCCCAAATCCCTGGGAAATCTCATCCCAAATTCCCGGGAAAACTCGTCCCAAATCCCTGGAAATGCTCGTCCCAAATCCCTGGGAAAGCTCATCCCAAATCCCTGGAAATGCTCGTCCCAAATCCCTGGAAATGCTCGTCCCAAATCCCTGGGAAAGCTCGTCCCAAATCCCTGGGAAAGGTCATCCCAAATCCCGGGAAAAGCTCATCCCAAATCCCTGGAAGAGCTCATCCCAAATCCCTGGAAAAGCTCATCCCAAATCCCTGGAAAAGCTCATCCCAAATCCCTGGGAAAGCTCGTCCCAAATCCCTGGAAATGCTTGTCCCAAATCCCTGGGAAAGCTCATCCCAAATCCCTGGGAGAGCTCATCCCAAATCCCTGGGAATGCTCATCCCAAATCCCTGGGAATGCTCATCCCAAATCCCTGGAAATGCTCATCCCAGAATATTTGTCCTATGGAATCTAGGAATGAGAATTTCCATCCCCTGGAATCCAGGAATAGGAATCTCCATCCTCTGGACCCCAAGGATGAGAATTCCCATCTTTTGACATTCAGGGTTGGGAATTTCCATTTTTTTGGAGCCCAGGAATGGGAATTTCCATCCTTTGGAGCCCAGGGTTGGGAATCTCCAATTTTTGGTGTCCAGGGACGGGAATTTCCAATTTTTGGTGTCCAAGGACAGGAATCTCCAGTTTTTGGTGTCCAGGGATGGGAATTTCCATCCTCTGGAGCTCAGGGATGGGAATATTTGTCCTACGGAATCCAAGGATTGGAATTTGTCTCCCGTGGAATCCAGGGATGGGAATCTCCAATTTTTGGTGTCCAAGGACAGGAATCTCCAATTTTTGGCATCCAGGGATGGGAATTTCCATCCTCTGGAGCTCAGGGATGGAAATCTCTGTCCTTTGGTATCCAGGGATGGGAATCTCCACCATTTGGAATCCAGGATGGGAACCTTCATCCTTTGGAGCCCAGGGTTGGGAATCTCCAATTTCTGGTGTCCCGGGACAGGAATCTCCAGTTTTTGGTGTCCAGGGATGGGAATTTCCAATTTATGGTGTCCAAGGACGGGAATCTCCATCCCCTGGCCCCTGGGATGGGCCCAGGATTCCCGGAGCTGCCCCCGGATCCCTGGAAGTGCCCAAGGCCAGGCCGGAGCACCCCCGGGGAATGGGATGGAATTCCGGAGCCTCCGAGACCCCTTCCCACCGGAACCGTGCCAGGATTCCATCCCCGGACGTCACCGGAACACCGGGCCCAACATTCCCAACATTCCCGAGGGGGTCACGGATCCCTCCCGCCCCTCCAAAGGCGGCGGCTCCACCCTCTGGAATTCTCTCTCTCCCTCCTGGAATTCTTTCTCTGTTTTGGAATTTTTTTTTTTTTTTTTGGGAATTCTCTCCACTCCCTGGAATTTTTTTTTTTTTTTGGGAATTCTCTTCCCCCTTCTGGAATTTTTTTTTGGGAATTCTCTCCCCACTCTGGAATTCTCTCCACCCACTGGAATTCTCTCCACTCCCTGGAATTCTCTCCCTCCCTCTGGATTTTTTTTGGGAATTCTCTTCACCCTCTGGAATTCTCTCCCTCCTCTGGATTTTTTTTCTTTTTTGGGAATTCTCGCCATCCTCTGGAATTCTCTCCCCACTCTGGAACTTTTTTTTTTTTTTTGGGAATTCTCTCCCCACTCTGGAATTATTTTTTGTTTTGCTTTGGGAATTCTCTCCCCCTCTCTGAAATTTTTTTTTTTTTTTGGAGAATTCTCTTCCCCCTTTGGAATTCTCTTCCTTCTCTGGAATTTTTTTTTTTTTTTGGGAATTCTCTCCCCACTCTGGAATTCTCTCCCCCGGCTCTGGAATTTTCTTTTTTTTTTTTTTATATTCTCTCCCCACTCTGGAATTTTTTTTTTGTTTTGCTTTGGGAATTCTCTTCCCCTCTCTGAAATTTTTTTTTTTTTTGGGAATTCTCTCCCCACTCTGGAATATTTTTTTTTTTTTTGGGAATTCTCTCCCCCCCTCTGGAATTCTCTCCCTGGCAGCTCGGCCGCCTCCCCGGAGCGTTTTTAGCTCCGCTGCCGCTGCCGGAGCAGATGGCGCCGGCAGGAACCTTGGAAGTCTGACAGGAACCATCTCCCTCCCCTTCCCCCCACTCCTTTCCCCTTTTTTCCTCCAAATATTCCGCCCATCCCGGGTTTTTTTTTGTTTTTTTTTTTTTGGGAAGATGATTTAACCACTTTTATCCCGGGATTTTTTTTTTTTTTCCCCCCAGGAATTTTTTAATCTTTTCTCCCGTTTTGGTTTTTTTTTTTCTTTTCCTTTTTTTTCCTTTTTTTTTGAGGGGGGAAGATGATTTAACCGATTTTATCCTGGGAATTTTTATCCCGGGAATTCTTTTTCCCGGGAATTCTTTTTCCCAGGAATTTTTTAACCTTTTCTACCACTATTTCCTTTTTTTTTTCTTTTTTTTTTCTTTTTTTTTTCTTTTTTTTTTCTTTTTTTTCTTTTTTTTTCTTTTTTTGTGGGGGGGGAGATGATTTAACCGATTTTATCCTGGGAATTTTTTATCCCGGGAATTCTTTTTCCCAGGAATTTTTTAATATTTTCTCCCACTTATTTTTTTTTCTCTTTTTTTTTCCTTTTTTTTTTTTTTCCCAGCCAGCCGGGGGTTAATTCCACCTCGATCCCAGGAATTTTTTAATTTTCTCTTTCCCCACCCCCGGAATCTTTTTGATTTTTTCTCTCCCCCTCCCTGGGAATCTGCGGTGCTGCTGGAACAGGGAAAATGCCAGGGAGCGTTAATTCCCTAAAAAAAAAACACCAACCCCCCAAAACCCCCAAAAAATCCCCCAAAAATCCCCCAAAAGTAAAAAAAAAAAATCCCAAAAATCCCCCCCAAAAAACTCACAAAATCACAGAAAATCCCCCCAAAAAACCATAAAAATAATAAAAAAAAATATCCCAAAAAACCCCACAAAAAAACCCCCCAAAAAACCACCCCAAAAAACCCAAAAAACCCCCAAAAATTCCCACAAAAAACCCCACAAAAAAACCCCCAAAAAACCACAACCCCCCCCAAAAAAATCCACAAAAAACCTAAAAAAACACCCAAAAACCAAGAAAAAAAACCCCAAAAAACCAAAAAAATCCCACAAAAACCCACAAAAAAACCCCCCAAAACAAACCCAACCCCCCCCAAAAAACCAACAAAAAACTCAAAAAAACCCCCCAAAACCAAGAAAAAAAAAAACCAAAAACCTGCAAAAAACCCATTAAAAAACCCAAAAACCCCACGAAAAAAACCAACACAAAAAACCAACAAAAGCTCACAAAAAAAACCCCAAAAAACCCCCAAAACCCCACAAAGAAAAAACCTAAAAAAAACCCCCAAACCCAAGAAAAAAACCCCAAAAAGTCTACAAAAACCCCTAAAAAAGCCCCAAAAAAACCCAAGAAAAAACCCAAGCAAAATAAAAACCCAACCCCTCCAAAAAACCCCAAAAACCAAGAAATAAAAACCCCCCAACCCCCCAAAAAACCCTCCCAAAAAACCCCCCAAAACCCCAAAACCTCCCAAAAAACCCCCAAAATCAAGGAAAAAAAAACCCAAAACCCCCCAAAAAACCTCCCAAAAAACCCCCAAAACCAAGGAAAAAAAACCCCAAAACCCCCCCAAAAAAACCTCCCAAAACCCCCCAAAAAACCCCCAAAAAATCCCCCAAAAAACACCAAAAACCAAGGAAAAAACCTCCCAAAATCCCCAAAAAAACCTCCCAAAAACCCCCAAAACCAAGGAAAAAAAACCCCAAAACCCCCAAAAAATCCCCCAAAAAACCCCAAAAATCCAAGGCAAAAACCCCCCCAAACCCCAAAAACACCTCCCAAAAAACCCAAAAAACCCCTCAAACCCCCCCAAAAACCTCCCAAAAAACCCCAAAAACCAAGGAAAAAAAAACCCCAAAACCCCCAAAAAATCCCCCAAAAAACCCCATAAAAAAACCCCATCCCAGCTTTTTTCCCCGTTTTTTTTCCCCATCTCCTTCCCCGGCCCGGGCAGAGATTTTGGGATTTTTTCCGGCCGGAATGAGGAACGACAGCTCCAGGACTTCTTCCAAGCCAAATTCCCACCTCTCCGCCTCCTCCCCATCCCCGTTTTCCCTGGAATTCCAAAGATTTGGGATTTTGGGGTTTTGGAGTTTTGGGGTTTTGGGGTCCCCCTCTCCATCCCACTGCTGCTCCTGGATGGGATTTTTGGTTTTTCCCTGGATTTTTTTTGGGGTATTTTTTCTTTGTCCCCCTGGGATTTGAGCTCTCCTGGCTTTGGGATTCAAGGAATTCTGGTTTGGGAATCGAGGGATGGATTTAATCCCATTTTTTTTTCCTTTTTTTCCGGAGGCTGGGAATTGGTGGGAGGGTCAGGGAGAACCGGGATGTGCTGGGAATTCTCATGGAGGGGGGGTGAGCACAGAATTCCTGGATTCTCGAGGCTGGGAAAGAATTCCACCGAGTTCCGAGCTGAGTGTCAGCTCCAGGGATTCCTTGGGCTCCTCCAGGGATGGGGACTCCAAAGGTCCTGCCAAGGCCTGAGCACCCTTTCCAACCATGGAACCAACGATGGAACCAATGATGGAATCAATCATGGAACCAATGATGGAATCCAAGATGGAACCAACGATGGAATCCAAGATGGAATCCAAGATGGAACCCAAGATGGAATCAATGATGGAATCCAAGATGGAACCAATACTGGAATCCAAGATGGAACCAATGATGGAACCAACAACGGAATCCAAGATGGAATCCAATGTGGAATCAATAATGGAATAAATAATGGAACTAATGATGGAATCAATGATGGAATCAATGAAGGAACCAACGATGGAACCAATGCTGGAATCCAGGATGGAATCCAAGATGGAATCAATGATGGAATCCAAGATGGAATCCAATGTGGAATCAAAAATGGAATCAATGATGGAACTAATCATGGAATCAATCTTGGAATCAATGATGGAATCAATGATGAAACCAACGATAGAATCAATACTGGAATTCAAGATGGAACCCAAGATGGAATCCAAGATGGAATCCAAGATGGAACCAATGATGGAATCCAAGATGGAACCAACGATGGAATCCAAGATGGAACCAACGATGGAATCCAAGATGGAATCCAATGTGGAATCAAAAATGGAATAAATAATGGAACTAATGATGGAATCAATCTTGGAATCAATGATGGAATCAATGATGAAACCAACGATGGAATCAATACTGGAATCCAAGATGGAATCCAAGATGGAACCAATGATGGAATCCAAGATGGAACCGACAATGGAATCCAAGATGGGGTCACGGAGCCCTTTGGGTTGGAAAACCCTTTGGACAACCCCACCGGATCCAACCATTCCCAGCGCTGCCAAAGCCCCCCCTGCCCCATGTTCCTCAGGTTCTTTGGACGCTCCCAGGGATTGAAACTCCACCAATTCCCAGGAAAAACCCACCAGGCTGGAGCAACCTGGGACAGTGGGAGGTGCTGCTTGGAGCAGAATCAGCACCTCCAGGGATTCCTTGGGCTCCTCCAGGGATGGGGACTCCAAAGCTCCTGCCAAGGCCTGGCCCCCTTTCCAACCATGGAACCAACGATGGAACCAATCATGGAATCCAAGATGGAATCCAAGATGGAAACCAGGAGAGAATCCAGGATGGAACCCAAGATGGAACCAATTCTGGAATCCAAGATGGAATCAATTCTTGAATCCAAGATGGAATCCAAGATGGAATCAATTCTGGAATCCAAGATGGGGTCACGGAACCCTTTGGGTTGGAAAACCCCTTGGACAACCCCACCAGATCCAACCATTCCCAGCACTCCCAAAGCCCCCCCTGCCCCACGTTCCTCAGGTTCTTTGGACGCTCCCAGGGTGCTGCTCGGAGAGGAATCAGCACCTCCAGGGATTCCTTGGGCTCCAGGGATGGGGACTCCAAAGCTCCTGCCAAGGCCTGGCCCCCTTTCCATGGAGAAACGATCCCGAAGGTCCCAGCGCAGCCTCCCCTGGCGCCGGCCGGGGCCGTTCCCTCTTTTCCCGGGGCTCATTCCCTGGAGCAGCTCCCAGTCCCACAATTCCCAAATCCTTGCCCTGTGGTCAAAGATGGATTCTGGGATTGGTGGCACCAAAAACGTTCTGGAACAGGGTGAAGGAGCCACCACAGAAAGTTCTGGGATTGGTGGCACCACAAACCTTTAGGGATAAGGTCCAGGAGCCACCACAAATGGATTTTGGGATTGGTGACACCAAAACCCCCCTGGAACAGGGTCAAGGAGCCACCACAGAAAGTTCTGGGATTGGAGACACCACAAACCTTTAGGGACAGGGTCCAGGACATCCCACAGTCAAGTCAGGGTTTGGTAACACCACAAACATTTAGGGACAAGGTCCAGGACCCACCACAGATGGATTTTGGGATTGGTGGCACCAAAAAACCTTCTGGAACAGGGTCAAGGAGCCACCACAGCTGAGTTTGGGTTTGGTGGCACCGAAACCCTTCTGGAGCCGGGTCAACGACTCCCCACAGATGGATTTTGGGATTGGTGGCACCAAAACCCCCCTGGAATGGGGTCAAGGAACCACCACAGAAAGTTCTGGGATTGGTGACATCACAAACATTTAGGGACAAGGTCAAGGACCCACCACAGATGGATTTTGAGATTGGTGACACCAAAAACCTTCTGGAACGGGGTCAAGGACTTCCCACAGATGGATTTTGGGATTGGTGGCACCAAAAACCTTCTGGAATTGGGTCAAGGACTTCCCACAGATTGGTGACACCAAAAACCTTTGGGAACAGAATCAAGGACCCACCACAGATGGTTTTGGGTTTGGAGACTCCATAAATCTTTTGGGATGAGCTCCAGGACCCACCACAGATGGTTTTGGGTTTGGGGGCTCCACAAACCTTTTGGGATGAGCTCCAGGACCCACCACAGATGGGTTTGGGTTTGGGGGCTCCACAAACCTTTTGGGATGAGCTCCAGGACCCACCACAGATGGGTTTGGGTTTGGAGACTCCACAAACCTTTTGGGATGAGCTCCAGGACCCACCACAGATGGGTTTGGGTTTGGAGACTCCATAAATCTTTTGGGATGAGCTCCAGGACCCACCACAGATGGTTTTGGAGACTCCATAAATCTTTTGGGATGAGCTCCAGGACCCACCACAGATGGTTTTGGGTTTGGGGGCTCCATAAATCTTTTGGGATGAGCTCCAGGACCCACCACAGATGGTTTTGGAGACTCCACAAACCTTTTGGGATGAGCTCCAGGACCCACCACAGATGGGTTTGGGGACTCCACAAACCTTTTCCTGGAATCCTCTCCCCAAAATCCTCCAGCCCCGCCTGCCGGGCCGGAATTCCGTGGATTTCCACGGAACGCTCCGAAATCCCGGAGTGACCCAGGGGCGGGCCCAGCTGCGTCCCACAGGGATTTTTTTTTCCCCCCCTGCTCCTCATTCCCGAGGGATTCTCCCGTTTTTTTTCCTCACCGACAGACTTGGTCCGTGGAATTCCCTTCCGGAGGGACACGTGGGGCTTCTCCGTTCCCGCCAGGACGCCAGGATGCGCCATTCCCTGCCGCTCGAACAGGGACTGGATGGGGAAAAAACGGGGAAATTCCCAATCCGGGTGCTGCCGGAAGGACCCGGAATTCCCACCCCGACGTTCCAACCTTGACATTCCCATTCCCGACATTCCCACCCCAGGAAATCCCTGCGGATTCCCAGGCCTGGATCCCGGGGATCCCGAGGAGCTGAGCCCATGCTGTGGGTCGGGGTCTCCCAGGCTCCACATTCCCAGGAATTCCACTCCTCGTTCCCGGGAATTCCATTCCTCATTCCTGGGAATTTCAACCCACATTCCTGCGAATTCCACTCCTCACTCCCGGGAATTCCATTCCTCACTCCTGGGAATCCCAATTCCCCATTCCCAAGAATTTCACCTCTCATTCCTGGAAATTCCACTCCACATTCCTGGGAATTCCATTCCTCATTCCCGGGAATTTCACCCCTCATTCCTGGAAATTCCACTCCACATTCCTGGGAATCCCACTCCTCATTCCCAGGAATTCCATTTCTCATTCCTGAGAATTCCACCCCACATTCCTGGGAATCTCACTCCCCTTTCCCGGGAACGCCGTTCCCCAGCCAGCACCCCAATCCCTCCCCATCCCGGTCCCACATTCCCATCGCGTTCCCGTCCCATTCCCATGGAATTCCTGCTGCTCGCGCTGATCTCGGCCGGGGTGATCCCGCGGCTCCCATCCCACATTCCCATCCCTCCCATTCCCATGGAATTCCCAGAATTCCCCACTCACGCTTATCTCGGCCGGGGTGGGATCGCATCCCACATTCCCATCCCCTCAGAATTCCCGGAATTCCCAGAATTCCCGCCCCACTCACGCTGATCTCGGCCGGGGTGATCCTCCCATCCCATCCCACATTCCCATCCCCCCAGAATTCCCATTTTTCCCAGAATTCCCGCCCCACTCACACTGATCTCAGCTGGGGTGATCCTGTGGCTCCCACCCCACATTCCCACCCCCACAGAATTCCCAGAATTCCCATTTTCCCATCCCCACTCATGCTGATCTCGGCTGGGGTGATCCTGTGGCTCCCATCCCACATTCCCATCCTCATATTCCCACAGAATTCCCATGGAATTCCTGTTTTTCCCGTTTTCCCTCTCCTCACTCACGCTGATCTCGGCCGGGGTCATCCCGTGCATCCCATCCCACATTCCCACCCCCCCCAGAATTCCTAGAATTCCCAGAATTCCCTCACTCCGGGGTGATCCTGTACATCTCATTCCCACCGAATTCCCAGAATTCCCCCAGAATTCCCGGTTTTTGGTCCCCACTCATGCTGATCACGGCCGGGGTGATCCCGCGGCTCCCACCCCCCCCCGAATTCCCAGAATTCCCATTTTTCCCATTTTCCCCGCCGCACTCACGCTGACCTCGGCCGGGGTCATCCTCCCATCCCACCCCACATTCCCACCCCCCCAGAATTCCCGGAATTCCCAGAATTCCCGCACTCAAGCTGGTCTCAGCCAGGGTGATCCTCCCATCCCACCCCACATTCCCATCCTCCCAGAATTCCCATGGAATTCCCGTTTTTCCCTCCCCACTCACGCTGATCTCAGTCAAGGTGATCCCGTACATCCCACCCCACATTCCCACCCCCCCAGAATTCCCAGAATTCCCGTTTTTCCCGTTTTTCCCGCCGCAGTCACGCTGATCTCAGCCAGGATGATCCTGCGGCTCCCGCCCCCCCAGAATTCCCACAGAATTCCCGGTTTTTGGTTCCCACTCACGCTGATCTCGGTCGGGGTGATCCCGTACATCCCATCCCTCATTCCCACTCCCCCAGAATTCCCGGAATTCCCAGAATTCCTTCACTCACGCTGATCTCAGCCAGGGTGATCCCATGGCTCCCACCCCACATTCCCACCCCCCCAGAATTCCAGGAATTGCCAGAATTCCCATTTTTCCCTCACTCATGCTGATCTCAGCTGGGGTGATCCTCTGGATCCCATCCCACATTCCCATCCTCCCAGAATTCCTAGAATTCCCGTTTTTCCCTCCCCACTCACGCTGATCTTGGCCAGGATGACCCTGCGCATCCCATTCCACATTCCCATCTCTCCCATTCCCATGGAATTCCTGCAATTCCTGGTTTTCCCTCTCCCCACTCACGCTGATCTCAACCTGTAGATCCCATCCCACATTCCCACCCCGCCGGAATTCCCGGAATTCCTGTTTTTCCCGCCGCACTCACGCTGATCTCGGCCGGGGTCATCCTCCCATCCCACCCCACATTCCCACCCCCCCGGAATTCCCATGGAATTCCCATGGAATTCCCGTTTTTCCCAGTGCACTCACGCTGATCTCAGCCAGGGTGATCCTGTAGATCCCACCCCACATTCCCATCCCCTGGAATTCCCAGAATTCCCATTTTTCCCTCCCCACTCATGCTGATCTCGGCCGGGGTCATCCTCCCATCCCACCCCACATTCCCACCCCCCCAGAATTCCCAGAATTCCCAGAATTCCCTCATTCATGCTGATCTCAGCTGGGGTGATCCTCCCATCCCATCCCATCCCATCCCACATTCCCACCCCCCCAGAATTCCCGTTTTTCCCGTTTTTCCCGCCGCACTCACGCTGATCTCGGCCAGGGTGATCCTGTGGCTCCCGACCCCCCAGAATTCCCGTTTTTCCCGTTTTTCCCATCCCCACTCACGCTGATCTCGGCCAGGGTGATCCTGTGGCTCCCGACCCCCCAGAATTCCCATAATTCCCATTTTTCCCATCCCCACTCACGCTGATCTCGGCCGGGGTGATCCTGCGGCTGGTCGGGCGCTGTTTGACCGTGGCCGCCCTGGAATCGGCCTCCACCAGCTCCGCCCGCAGCGCCGGCTCGGCCGCCGCCAGCAGCTCATCCAGCTTCTCTGGAATCCAGGGAAAAACGGCCCCGGGTCAGCGCCGGGAAACACCGAGAGCAGCCCCGGCCCGGTCGGTGCCGTGGGGATTTTTTTCCCAGGGTTTTTATTCCATGGAGGTTTTTTTTTTTTCCCCAGGATTTTTGGTTTTTTTCATGAATTTTTTTTTTTAAGGTTTTTTTTTCCATGGGTTTTTTCCATGATTTTTTTTTTCCATGATTTTTTTTTTTAAGGTTTTTTTTTTCATGGGTTTTTTCCATGATTTTTTTCCATGGGTTTTTTCCATGATTTTTTTTTTCCATGACTTTTTTTTTCCATGATTTTTTTTTTAAGGTTTTTTTTTCATGGGTTTTTCCCATGATTTTTTTTTTCCATGATTTTTTTTTTCCACGATTTTTTTTTTCCATGATTTTTTTTTTCCATGGGTTTTTTCCTTTTTTTTTTTCCTGTTTTTTCCCATGGGTTTTTCCATGTGTGATGGTTTTTTGTTTTTTGTTTTTTTTCCTTTTTTTTTCCCCCCATGTATTTTTTCGATAATTTTTTTTCCCATTGATTTTTTTTTCCCATGGATTTTTCCCTTTTTTTTTTTTTTTTTCATGGATTTTTTTCTATGGATTTTTTTCTCCATGGGTTTTTTCCCATGATTTTTTTCCCACCGATTTTTTTTCCCTAAGGATTTTTTTCCCATGGATTTTTTCTCCATGGAGTTTTTCCATGATTTTTTCCCATTATTTTTTTCCATGATTTTTTTTCTAATGGGATTTTTTTCCATGGAAATTTTTTTTTCATGGTTTTTTTTCCATGACTTTTTTTCCTCATGGTTTTCTCTCATGTTTTCTTTCCATGGAGTTTTTTTCCATGATTTTTTTTTCCCATGGGTTTTTTTTCATGGATTTTCTTTTTTTTCCATGGAGTTTTCTTCCATGATTTTTCTCCATGGATGTTTTTTTTTACCAGGGTTTTTTCCCACGGGAATTTTTTCATTATTTTTATTCCATGGATATTTTTTCCATGATTTTTTTCCCCATCTTTTTTTTCATCGGTTTTTTAATGGATTTTTTTTTCCATGGAAATTTTTCCCATTATTTTTTTCCCATGGGTTTTTTCCTTTTTTTTTTTTTTTTTTTTTTTTTTCCATGGATTTTCCCATGGATTTTTTTTCCCATGGTTTTTTTTCATGGTTTCTCTTTTTTCATGGATTTTTCCCACGGATTTTTTTCCCATGATTTTTTTCTCCATGGAATTTTTTTCTCCACGGAATTTTTTTCCCCACGGCTTTTGGGCAGGAAGGGGCCGATCCCGTTCAGCCGGGCGATTCCCTGGACGCTGCCCCATCCCCACGTGTCCCAAATTCCAAGGAATTCTCTGGATTCATCCCAAACCCATGGAATTGTGGGAATTGCGGCCCTGGGATTCTCCTGAAGGATCTGCCCCTCCCATCCCAAACCCATGGAATTGTGGGAATCGCGGAACACTTCGGGTGGGAGGGGTCCCTAAAGCTGATCCCATTCCAAGAGATCCCATCATCCCGGTTTTCTCCAGCCCGGCCTTGGACACCCCAGGGATCCAGGGGATCTGGGAATTCCAGCCCAGGCAGGAATTCCGGCCCAAAATCCCGCCTTTTTCCCAGGGAATTCCCTCCGTTCCCGCCAAAAACTTCCCGGATTTTTCCCCCCGGTGCGACATTCCCGGCACACGCTCGGGGTGAGAACAGCGGGATAATCCACAGGGATCCGCTGGGAATCGCGGGATAAACGGCCTGGAACTGCCAGGAATCATGGGATAAAGCGCCAGGAATAGCGGGATAAACCACCTGGAACTGCGGGGAATATCGGGATAAACCACCTGGAACCACCGGGAATAGTGGGATAAACTGCCTGGAACTGCTGGGAATAGCGGGATAATCCACATGGATCCACCAGGAATAGCAGGATAAATGGCCTAGAACCGCCGGGAATATCGGGATAAACGGCCTGGAACCATCAGGAACAACAGGACAAGCCACCTGGAACCACTAGGAATAGTGGGATAAACTGCCTGGAACGGCCAGGAATAATGGGATAAACCACATGGATCCAAAGGGAATAGCAGGATAAACCTCCTGGAACCGCTGGGAATATCAGGATAAACCACAGGGATCCATTGGGAATAGTGGGATAAATGGCCTGGAACCATCGGGAATGATGGGATAAACCACCTGGAACTGCCAGGAACAACGGGATAAACCATCAGGAATATCGGGATAAATGGCCTGGAACCATAGAGAATAGCGGGATAAACCACCTGGAACCATCAGGAATATCGGGATAAATGGCCTGGAACCGTCGGGAATAGCGGGATAAACGGCTTGGAACTGCCGGGAATGACGGGATAAACCACCTGGAACCATTGGGAACGATGGGATAAATGGCCTGGAACCTCCAGGAATATCGGGATAATACACATGGATCCATTGGGAATAGCGGGATAAACCACCTGGAAGTGCCAGGAATAGCGGGATAAACGGCTTGGAACTGCCGGGAATGATGGGATAAACCATCAGGAACGATGGGATAAACTGCCTGGAACCATCAAGAATGATGGGATAAACCTCCTGGAACTGCCGGGAATATCGGGATAAACTGCCTGGAACAGCCAGGAATGATGGGATAAACGGCCTGGAACCGTCAGGAATATCGGGATAAATCACCCAGAACTGCCACGAACAATGGGATAAATGGCTTGGAACCGTCAGGAATATCAGGATAAACCACCTGGAACCATTGGGAATAATGGGATAAACAGCTTGGAACTGCCAGGAATAGCGGGATAATCCACCAGGAACCACTGGGAATACTGGGATAAACCTCCTGGAACCACCAGGAATAGCGGGATAATCCACAGGGATCCGCTGGGATTTGCAGGATAAACGGCCTGGAACTGTCGGGAGTATCGGGATAAACCACCAGGAACCATTGGGAATAATGGGATAAACAGCTTGGAACTGCCAGGAATAGCGGGATAATCCACCAGGAACCACTGGGAATACTGGGATAAACCTCCTGGAACCACCAGGAATAGCGGGATAATCCACAGGGATCCGCTGGGATTTGCAGGATAAATTGCCTGGAACCATCGGGAGTATCGGGATAAACCACGTGGAATCATCGGGAATAACAGGATAAATGGCCTGGAACTGCCAGGAATATCGGGATAAACCGCCTGGAACGGCTGGGAATGATGGGATAAACCACCTGGAACCATCACGAATAGCGGGATAATCCACAGGGATCCGCTGGGATTTGCGGGATAAACGGCCTGGAACCATCAGGAATATCGGGAAAAACGGCCTGGAACCGTTGGGATTTGTGGGATAAACCACCAGGAATAGCGGGATAAGTCTCCTGGAACTGCCAGGAATAGTGGGATAAATGGCCTGGAACCATTAAGAATGATGGGATAAACCAACTGGAACCATCAGGAATGATGGGATAAATGGCCTGGAACTGTAGGGAATGATGGGATAAACTACTGGGAACAGCGGGATAAACCAGCAGGAATAGCGGGATAAACTACTGAGAACCATCAAGAACAGCGGGATAAACCTCCTGGAACCGCCAGGAATAGCGGGATAATCCAGAGGCATCCACTGGGATTTGCGGGATAAACGGCCTGGAACCATCAGGAATGACAGGATGAACCACCTGGAACCGGCGGGAACAATGGGATAAACCACCTGGAACTGCCAGGAATAGTGGGATAATCCACCAGGAACCGCTGGGAATACTGGGATAAACCTCCTGGAACCACCAGGAATAGCGGGATAATCCACAGGGATCCTCTGGGATTTGCAGGATAAACGGCCTGGAACTGTCGGGAGTATCGGGATAAACCACCAGGAACCATTGGGAATAACAGGATAAATGGCCTCGAACTGCCAGGAATATTGGGATAAACCACCTGGAACGGCTGGGAATGATGGGATAAACCACCTGGAACCATCGGGAATAGTGGGATAATCCACAGGGATCCACTGGGATTTGCAGGATAAAAGGCCTGGAACCGTCAGGAATAACGGGATAAATGGCCTGGAACTGTCGGGATTTGTGGGATAAACCACCAGGAATAGTGGGATAAACCACCTGGAACCGCCAGGAATAGCCAGATAAAAGGCCTGGAACCACCGGGTTCCTGAGGGGAAATCCCAGAGCAGGAATCACCCCCGGGAAGGGTGGGGTCGGGAATTTTGGGACGGCGGAGCAGAATTCCCGGCATTCCGACAATTCCCGGCGCTCCAATTCCCGGCATTCCCGTCCCTACCACAGCGGCACCAGGAGCTCGACTGCCAAATTCCCAAATTCCGGCTGAATTCCTGGGATTTTCCCTCCCCCCCTCCCCACCCCGGGTTTGGATCCGGCTCCGGGAAAGGGCGGAATCCCGGGAATTTCGCTTTCACTCACCCCCTTTCCTTCTCCTCATGGAGGCTTGGAATGGGAAACAAAACACGAAAATCAACGGCGCCGAACGATTCCCAAAAAATTCCCAAAAAATTCCCAAAAGAGCTGGCCTGGGCTGCGGGATTCGGCTGGAATTCCGGCGTTTATCCGCTTGGGATCGCCGGGATTTGGGGATTTATCCCAGCCCGGGATCATCCCTCGCCCTCCCCACGGATCCAGGGAAGTCGGATCGCCTGGAATTCCATCCCAAGGGCACGGGGAAAAGCTCCCAGGGGGAATTCCCGGCGTTTCGGATTCCCTGGGCATCCTGCTGGGAATCTGCTGCTCCGGGGGGATGGGAATGGCCGGGAAAGGGTCGGGAAGGGTTCGGGATCCGTGGGAAACGGGGCGGGAATCACCCGGTGGAGCTTTTTTTTTTGGGAATGTTCCCTTTTCTCGGGAAGGAGAGCGGCTCCACGGGGAATCCTGGGAATTCTGATCGGCAGGAAAAGCCAGAGCCAAGGACGGGAAGAGGACCGGGATGTTTTCCTTGATCCGTGGGGAACGAGCGCTGCAATTCCCGGGAGGAAAAATAAAAACTCCATGGGGATGGCGGGCTTGGAGCCGGAGCTGCCTCCGGATCCTTCTCCCGGTCCCTCTCCAGGAAAAGCGGGAATGGCTGGGAGGAGGAATCGCAGGGATGGGGGAAAAGAGGGAAAAAGGAGCCGGCCTGGCTCTGCCCCCGAGGATTCCCGGAAGGAAAAATAAAAGGGATTTGGGATTTTGGACGTGGAAAAAATGGAGAGCGTGGAAAAAACCGTGGGAAAAGAGGGAGAACGTGGGAAAAGAGGGAGAGCACGGAAAAGCAGAAGGAACGGGAACATGGAGAGTGTGGAAAACAGGGAGGGGATGGGAAAGCAGAGAGAGCGTGGAAAAAAAAACGTGGAAAGCTTGGAAAACACCATGGAAAAACCCAGGGAAAACACGGAAAAAACCATGGAAAACATGGAAAAACAGAGAAAACAGGAAGGACACGGAAAGCGTGGAAAACACGGGAAAACCCAAGGGAAAACCTGGAAAACACCAGGGAAAACATGGTAAAAACCCAGGGAAAACCTGGAAAACACCATGGAAAACCTGGAAAAAACCATGGAAAACGTGGAAAACCAAGGAAAACACGGAAAAACGGGGAAAACGGGAAGACCATGGAAAACGTGGAGAACGTGGAAAAAACCATGGAAAACATGGAGAGAATGGGAAAACAGGGAGAACATGGAAAACTGTGGAGAGCGGGGAAAAGCAAGGAAAACGGGGAAAAACAGGAAAACACGGAAAACATGGAAAACCGTGGAAAACACGGAGAGCATGGAAAACCAGGGAAAACCATGGAAAAGCAGGGAAGCCCAGGGGGAATCCATGGCTCCAGGGTGCCACGGCCACATTCCCACAGGGAAAATCCCAAATTCCCATGAAAGCCAGGAGCTCCAAAAGTTTTCCCGGGAATTGGGATCCCAAGCTCCAGGAAAAGGGAAGGGATGGGAGAAAAGCAGGAATTCCGGCAGGGAAGGGGGTGGGAGGCGAGAGGATTTCGGGGAACGCGGAGCGGGAGGGGAAAGGAGCAGGGAAGGGGGGATGGAGCAAACCTGGAGATCTCCGGGAGAATTCCAGGGGAATTCCCAGAGATCTCGTGGAGCTCTCCAGGAATTCTCTCGGAATTCCAGAGCTCTCCTGGAGCTCTCCCACAGCTCGCCTGGAATTCTCATGGAATGCTCTCAGAATTCCAGAGCTCTCCTGGAGCTCTCCTCTCCTGGAGGGGGTTTGGTGTCGGCCCGGAGATGGGAAATTAAAACCTGGGAATGCCGGGAGTGGGAAGGGAGGGAGAGGAGAGAGAGGAGGAGCCGGGAGAGGAGAGGGAGCAGGGAAAGGAGCAGGGAAAGGAGCAGGGGATGGAGCAGGGAAAGGAGCAGGGAAAGGAGCAGGGAAAGGAGCAGGGGATGGAGCAGGGAAAGGAGCAGGGAAAGGAGCAGGGGATGGAGCAGGGAAAGGAGCAGGGAAAGGAGCAGGGGATGGAGCAGGGGATGGAGCAGGGAAAGGAGCAGGGAAAGGAGCAGGGAAAGGAGCAGGGAAAGGAGCAGGGAAAGGAGCAGGGAAAGGAGCAGGGGATGGAGCAGGGGATGGAGCAGGGGATGGAGCAGGGGATGGAGCAGGGAAAGGAGCAGGGGATGGAGCAGGGGATGGAGCAGGGGATGGAGCAGGGAAAGGAGCAGGGGATGGAGCAGGGATGGAGCCGGGGATGGAGCCGGGGATGGAGCAGGGGATGGAGCAGGGGATGGAGCAGGGAAAGGAGCAGGGAAAGGAGCAGGGGATGGAGCAGGGGATGGAGCAGGGGATGGAGCAGGGGATGGAGCAGGGAAAGGAGCAGGGAAAGGAGCAGGGGATGGAGCAGGGGATGGAGCCGGGGATGGAGCCGGGGATGGAGCAGGGGATGGAGCAGGGGATGGAGCAGGGAAAGGAGCAGGGAAAGGAGCAGGGGATGGAGCAGGGAAAGGAGCAGGGGATGGAGCAGGGGATGGAGCAGGGGATGGAGCAGGGAAAGGAGCAGGGATGGAGCAGGGGATGGAGCAGGGAAAGGAGCAGGGGATGGAGCAGGGAAAGGAGCAGGGGATGGAGCAGGGGATGGAGCAGGGAAAGGAGCAGGGAAAGGAGCAGGGAAAGGAGCAGGGAAAGGAGCAGGGAAAGGAGCAGGGGATGGAGCAGGGAAAGGAGCAGGGGATGGAGCAGGGGATGGAGCAGGGAAAGGAGCAGGGAAAGGAGCAGGGAAAGGAGCAGGGGATGGAGCAGGGAAAGGAGCAGGGAAAGGAGCAGGGGATGGAGCAGGGAAAGGAGCAGGGAAAGGAGCAGGGAAAGGAGCAGGGGATGGAGCAGGGGATGGAGCAGGGGATGGAGCAGGGGATGGAGCAGGGAAAGGAGCAGGGAAAGGAGCAGGGAAAGGAGCAGGGAAAGGAGCAGGGGATGGAGCAGGGGATGGAGCAGGGGATGGAGCAGGGGATGGAGCAGGGAAAGGAGCAGGGAAAGGAGCAGGGAAAGGAGCAGGGAAAGGAGCAGGGAAAGGAGCAGGGGATGGAGCAGGGGATGGAGCAGGGGATGGAGCAGGGGATGGAGCAGGGAAAGGAGCAGGGGATGGAGCAGGGGATGGAGCAGGGGATGGAGCAGGGAAAGGAGCAGGGGATGGAGCAGGGATGGAGCCGGGGATGGAGCCGGGGATGGAGCAGGGGATGGAGCAGGGGATGGAGCAGGGAAAGGAGCAGGGAAAGGAGCAGGGGATGGAGCAGGGGATGGAGCAGGGGATGGAGCAGGGGATGGAGCAGGGAAAGGAGCAGGGAAAGGAGCAGGGGATGGAGCAGGGGATGGAGCCGGGGATGGAGCCGGGGATGGAGCAGGGGATGGAGCAGGGGATGGAGCAGGGAAAGGAGCAGGGAAAGGAGCAGGGGATGGAGCAGGGAAAGGAGCAGGGGATGGAGCAGGGGATGGAGCAGGGGATGGAGCAGGGAAAGGAGCAGGGATGGAGCAGGGGATGGAGCAGGGAAAGGAGCAGGGGATGGAGCAGGGAAAGGAGCAGGGGATGGAGCAGGGGATGGAGCAGGGAAAGGAGCAGGGAAAGGAGCAGGGAAAGGAGCAGGGAAAGGAGCAGGGAAAGGAGCAGGGGATGGAGCAGGGAAAGGAGCAGGGGATGGAGCAGGGGATGGAGCAGGGAAAGGAGCAGGGAAAGGAGCAGGGAAAGGAGCAGGGGATGGAGCAGGGAAAGGAGCAGGGAAAGGAGCAGGGGATGGAGCAGGGAAAGGAGCAGGGAAAGGAGCAGGGAAAGGAGCAGGGGATGGAGCAGGGGATGGAGCAGGGGATGGAGCAGGGGATGGAGCAGGGAAAGGAGCAGGGAAAGGAGCAGGGAAAGGAGCAGGGAAAGGAGCAGGGGATGGAGCAGGGGATGGAGCAGGGGATGGAGCAGGGGATGGAGCAGGGGATGGAGCAGGGAAAGGAGCAGGGGATGGAGCAGGGGATGGAGCAGGGGATGGAGCAGGGGATGGAGCAGGGGATGGAGCCGGGGATGGAGCCGGGGATGGAGCAGGGGATGGAGCAGGGGATGGAGCAGGGGATGGAGCAGGGAAAGGAGCAGGGGATGGAGCAGGGGATGGAGCAGGGAAAGGAGCAGGGGATGGAGCAGGGGATGGAGCAGGGAAAGGAGCAGGGGATGGAGCAGGGGATGGAGCAGGGGATGGAGCAGGGGATGGAGCAGGGGATGGAGCAGGGAAAGGAGCAGGGAAAGGAGCAGGGAAAGGAGCAGGGGATGGAGCAGGGGATGGAGCAGGGGATGGAGCAGGGAATGGAGCAGGGGATGGAGCAGGGAAAGGAGCAGGGGATGGAGCAGGGGATGGAGCAGGGGATGGAGCAGGGGATGGAGCAGGGAAAGGAGCAGGGGATGGAGCAGGGAAAGGAGCAGGGAAAGGAGCAGGGAAAGGAGCAGGGAATGGAGCAGGGAAAGGAGCAGGGAAAGGAGCAGGGGATGGAGCAGGGGATGGAGCAGGGGATGGAGCAGGGGATGGAGCAGGGGATGGAGCAGGGAAAGGAGCAGGGAAAGGAGCAGGGAAAGGAGCAGGGAAAGGAGCAGGGAAAGGAGCAGGGAAAGGAGCAGGGAAAGGAGCAGGGGATGGAGCAGGGAAAGGAGCAGGGAAAGGAGCAGGGGATGGAGCAGGGAAAGGAGCAGGGAAAGGAGCAGGGAAAGGAGCAGGGGATGGAGCAGGGAAAGGAGCAGGGGATGGAGCAGGGGATGGAGCAGGGGATGGAGCAGGGGATGGAGCAGGGGATGGAGCAGGGAAAGGAGCAGGGGATGGAGCAGGGAAAGGAGCAGGGAAAGGAGCAGGGAATGGAGCAGGGATGGAGCAGGGGATGGAGCAGGGGATGGAGCAGGGGATGGAGCAGGGAAAGGAGCAGGGAAAGGAGCAGGGAAAGGAGCAGGGGATGGAGCAGGGGATGGAGCAGGGGATGGAGCAGGGGATGGAGCAGGGAAAGGAGCAGGGAAAGGAGCAGGGAAAGGAGCAGGGAAAGGAGCAGGGGATGGAGCAGGGGATGGAGCAGGGGATGGAGCAGGGGATGGAGCAGGGAAAGGAGCAGGGAAAGGAGCAGGGGATGGAGCAGGGAAAGGAGCAGGGGACGGAGCAGGGGAAGGAGCAGGGAAAGGAGCAGGGAAAGGAGCAGGGAAAGGAGCAGGGAAAGGAGCAGGGAAAGGAGCAGGGGACGGAGCAGGGGAAGGAGCAGGGAAAGGAGCAGGGAAAGGAGCAGGGAAAGGAGCAGGGAAAGGAGCAGGGGATGGAGCAGGGATGGAGCAGGGGATGGAGCAGGGGATGGAGCAGGGAAAGGAGCAGGGAAAGGAGCAGGGATGGAGCAGGGGATGGAGCAGGGGATGGAGCAGGGGATGGAGCAGGGGATGGAGCAGGGGATGGAGCAGGGATGGAGCAGGGGATGGAGCAGGGGATGGAGCAGGGGATGGAGCAGGGGAAAGGAGCAGGGGATGGAGCCGGGAATTCCATCAGGGAATCGATCAGGGGATTCCATGCAGGGAATTCCATCCGGGAAAGCAGCAGGACGCCCAAGTCCGGGCCACATCCACCCTTCCACACCCACCCGGAGACTCCCAACGTCCTTCCCACGTCCACCTCCGCCTGGAGGCGCCCCCGGACACCCCTGGACACCCCTGGTCACCCTCTGGACATTCCCTGGACATTCCCTGGTCACCCCCTGGACATCCCTCCGGTCAGAGCCAGGAATTCCCTTCCCCCCCTCCCCGACTCTCCCTCCCCCGCCCCGGCCCCGCGGCGCACGCGGCAACAGCTGGAAAACCGCTGGGAAACCTCGGGAAAAACGGCTGGAAAAGCCCCGGGAAAAACGCTGGGAAACCCCGGGAAAACAGCTGGAAACCCCCGGGAAAAAAAGGTCGGAAAACGCTGGGAAAACGCTATGAAAACCCGGGAAAACGGCTGGAAAATCCGCGGGAAACGACGGGAAAAACGACTGGGAAAACCGAACTCCCGGGAAACCCTCTGGAAAACCCCGGGAGAACCAACCGGCCAGAAAACCTCTGTTAACCCCCGAAAAAAACCACTGAAAATCCCCCCCCAAAAAACCTCTGTTTAACTCCGAAAAAAAATCTCTGTTAAACCCCTGAAAAAAACCACTGAAAAGCCTCAAAAAAAAAAACAAAAAAACCCAAAACCCTCTTAAACCCCGAAAAAAGCACTGAAAAACCTCCGAGAAAAACCTCTCCCAGCCCCGAAAAAAAACCTCTGTTAAACCCCGAAAAAAACCACTGAAAATCCCCCCCAAAAAAAACTCTGTTTAACTCCGAAAAATATCTCTGTTAAACCCCTGAAAAAAAACACTGAAAAGCCCTCAAAAAAAAAAAAAAAAAAAAAATCTTAAATCCCGAAAAAAGCACTGAAAAACCTCCGAGAAAAGCCTCTCCCAGCCCCGAAAAAAACCTGTTTAACCCCGGAAAAAAACAGTGGAAAACGCCCGGAAAAAACACTGTAAAACCCCCCAAAAAACCTCTGAAAAACCGCCGAAAAAACCCCACCAAAAATCCCTGAAAAATCCTCTCCCAGCCGCGGAAAAAAAATCTCTGTTAAACCCCGAAAAAAACACTGAAAAACCCCCTAAAAAAAACCTCTTCCAGCCCCAAAAAAACCTCTCCCAACCCCGAAAAAACCTCTCTTAAACCCCGAAAAAAATCTCTTTTAAACCCCCCAAAAAAACCACTGAAAACCCCCCGAAAATCCTCTGTTAAAACCCCCAAAAATCCTCTGTTAAACCCCAAAAAAGACACTGAAAAAGTCCCAAAAATCCTCTGTTAAACCCTGAAAGAAACACTGAAAAACCCCCGAAAAAACCACTGAAAACCCCCCCAAAAAAACCTCTGTTAAACTCCCCAAAAAACGTCTATTAAACCCCGGAAAAAACCACTGAAAAACCCCGAAAAAAACTCTTTTTAACCCCAAAAGAAACACTGTTAAACCCCGCAAAAAAAAACATTAAAAAACCCGGAAAAAAACCTCCCCCATCCCCGAAAAAAAACCTGTTAACCCCTCGAAAAAACCTCTATTAAACCTCCAAAAAACCTCTGTTAAACCCCCAAAAAACCTCTATTAAACCCCAAAAAAACCCTCTACAGCCCCGGAAAAATCTCTGTTAAACCCCCGAAAAACCTCTATTAAACCCCCAAAAAAACCAACTGAAAAACCCCCGAAAAAAAACCTCTCCCAGCTCCGAAAAAATACTGAAAAACCCCCCAAAAAAGACTGAAGAACCCCCGAAAAAAAACCTCTCCCAGCCCCCCAAAAACCCTCTGTTTAACCCCGAAAAAAAACACTGAAAAACCCCGGAAAAATCTCAGTCAATGCCCCCAAAAAACACTGAAAAACCCCGAAAAAAACCTCTTCCAGCCCCGGAAAAAACCTCTGTTTAACCCCGAAAAAACCTCGATTAAACCCTGAGAAGAACTCTATTAAACCCCGGAGAAAACCTCTATTAAACCCCGAAAAAAACCACTGAAAAACTCCCGAAAAAAACCTCTCCCAGCCCCGAAAAAAACCACTGAAAAACCGCCAAAAAACCTCAATTAAACCCCAAAAAAACACTGACAAACCCCCGAAAAAAACACTCTCCTAGCCCTGAAAAAAAACACTGAAAAACCCCGAAAAAAACCTCTTCCAGCCCCGGAAAAAACCTCTGTTTAACCCTGAAAAAACCTCTATTAAACCCCAAAAAACTTCTATTAAACCCCGAAAAAAATGCTCTCCAGCCCAGGAAAAATCTCTGTTAAACCCCCAAAACCCCTCTGTTTAACCCCGAAAAAACACGGAAAAACCCCTGAAAAAACCACTTAAAAACCCCTAAAAAAAAAAACCTCTCCCAGCCCCCAAAAAAACTCTGTTAAACCCCAGAAAAACCTCAATTAAACCCCGAAAAAAACCACTAAAAAAACCCAAAAAAACCCCTCTTCCAGCCCCGAAAAAACCTCTATTAAACCCCGAAAAAACGTCTGTTAAACCCCAAAAAACCTCTATTAAACCCCCCAAAAAACCTCTATCAAACCCGGGAAAAAACTCTATTAAACCCCGAAAAAAACCCTGAAAAACCCCTGAAAAAAACCTCTTCCAGCCCCGAAAAAAACCCCTCTATTAAACCCCCCAAAAAAACTCCATTGAACCCCAAAAAACTCTATTAAACCCCCCAAAAAACCTCTATTAAACCCCCGAAAAAAACCCTCTCCAGCCCTGGAAAAACCTCTACTAAATCCCCCAAAAAACCTGTATTAAACCCCGAAAAAAACACTGAAAAACTCCTGAAAAAAACACCAAAAATACCCCGAAAAAAACCTCTCCCAGCTCCGAAAAAACCTCTATTTAACCCCAAAAAACTTCTATTAAACCCTGAAAAAAACCTCTATTAAACCCCGGAAAAAACCTCTATTAAACCCCCAAAAAACCTCTTTTTAACCCGAAAAAACCCTCTCCCAGCTCCGAAAAAACCTCTATCAAACCCCAAAAAACCCCTCTATTAAACCCCAAAACCCCTGTATTAAACCCCAAAAAAACCTCTACTAAACCCCGAAAAAAACACTGAAAAACCCCCGAAAAAAACCTCTCCCAGCTCCGAAAAAACCTCTGTTTAACACCGGAAAAAACCTCTGTTTAACCCCAAAAACCACTAAAAGAACCCCCCAAAAACCCTCTATTAAACCCCCAAAAAACCTCCATTAAACCCCTCCAAAAAACCACTATTAAACCCCAAAAAAACCACTGAAAAACCCCCGAAAAAAACCTCACCCAGCTCCGAGAAAACCTCTATTTAACCCCGGAAAAACCTCTATTAAACCCCGGAAAAAACCTCTATTAAACCCCGGAAAAAAACTTCTATTAAACCGCCAAAAAACGTCTATTAAACCCTTAAAAAAACCCTTAAAAAAACCCCAAAAAACCCCTTTACCCACCCCCAAACCCCCGAAAATCCCTTTCTTTTTTTTTCCCCTCCCTTGACTCACCCAGCTCCGAAAAAACCTCTATTAAACCCCGGAAAAAACCCTCTGTTTAACCCCGAAAAAACCCTCTCCAGCTCCGAAAAAACCTCTATTAAACCCCCCCCAAAAACTCTATTAAACCCCAAAAAAACCCTCTATTAAACCCCAAAAAACCTCTATTAAACCCCGGAAAAAACCTCTACTAAACCCCCAAAAAACCACTAAAAAAACCCCAAAAAACTCTATTAAACCCCTAAAAAACCTTTATCAACCCCCCCAAAAAACCCCTCTATTAAACCCAAAAAAAACCCTCTCCAGCCTCGAAAAAACCTCTATCAAACCCTGAAAAAACCTCTATTAAACCCCAAAAAAACCTATATTAAACCCCCCAAAAAACTCTATTAAACCCGCCAAAAAACCTCTATTAAACCCCGGAAAAAACACTGAAAAACCCCCGAAAAAAACCTCTCCCAGCTCCGAAAAAACCCTCTATTAAATCCTGAAAAAAACTCTATTAAACCCCCAAAAACCTCTATTAAACCCCAACAAACCTCTATTAAACCCCCAAAAAACCTCTGTTTAACCCCAAAAAAACCCTCTCCAGCTCCGAAAAAACCTCTATCAAACCCCCAAAAAAACTCTATTAAAGCCCCCAAAAAACTCCATTAAACCCCCCAAAAAACCACTAAAAAACCCCAAAAAAACCCTTAAAAAACCCCAAAAAACCCCTTTACCCACCCCCAAACCCCCGAAAATCCTCCTTTTTTTTTTTTTTCCCCTCCCTTAAGTCACCCAGCTCCGAAAAAAAGCTCTGTTTAACCCCGGAAAAAAAACCTCTATTAAACCCCGAAAAAACCCTCTCCAGCCTCGAAAAAACCTCTATCAAACCCCGAAAAAAACCCTCTATTAAACCCCAAAAAACCTCTATTAAACCCCGGAAAAAACACTGAAAAACCCCCGAAAAAAACCTCTCCCAGCTCCGAAAAAACCCTCTATTAAATCCTGAAAAAAACTCTATTAAACCCCCAAAAAACCACTAAAAAAACCCAAAAAAACCTCTATTAAACCCCGAAAAAAACCCTGAAAAACCCTCTCCAGCCCCGAAAAAACCTCTATTAAACCCCCCAAAAAAAACCCTATTAACCCCAAATTAGTGTTTCTTTTGGGGTTAAACCCCTCTCCAGCCCCCAAAAATCTCCATTAAACCCCCCCAAAAAACCCTTAAAAACCCCAAAAAAACCCTTAAAAAAACCCCAAAAAACCCCTTTACCCACCCCCAACCCCCCCGAAATTTTTTTTTTTTTCTTCTCTCCACTCACCCAGCTCCTCCAGCTCGGCCGTCATGGACTTGGAGCGCAGGGTCAGCGTGGTGCTGGGGGCTCTCTTGGGCGGCGGCGGCGCTGCAAGGAACAGAGAGGGCATCTTGGGCCGCTTCTCGCGGCGCGGGCGGCGCGGCGCCGCCAGCTGCAGGTGCCACTTCTTCTCCACCGCCTGGATCTCCTCGTACTCGCGGGACGAGGAGTCGCACTGCTGCAGGATCTTATTGAGGCTGCGCGTGGACGCGAACTTCTTCATGGTTGAGGGGGGAGGAAGGAATTTCTTCTTCTTCCTCCTCCTCCTCACTCCTCCTCACTCCTCCTCCTCACTCCTCCTCTCCACCCTCACACTCCCTTTGCCCCCCGGGAGGGAATTTTGGGGTTTTTTCCCCTCCCTGGTTCCTTTTCAGCCGCCTCCAGCCATGGAGGTGGCGGGGATGGGGGTCCAGGTTTTGGGAGCGCCACCCCCCTCCCCTCAACCCTCCTCTTCCTCCTCTTCTTCTTCCTCCCAGCTCGGCCCACCCTCCTCTGCTTCCTCCTCGCCTTCCTCCTCTTCCCGAGCCTAAGGAAGCGTCCGGCCACGGGATGATCCCGGAATTTCCCGATCCCGCATTCCCCCGAGCGGCGGCACCCCCTGAAAGGCGAGGATGAGTGGAAAAGCGCCTTCCTCCTCTTCCTCCTCCTCCTCCTCCTCCTCCCGGCCCTAAGGAAGCGTCCGGCCACGGGATGATCCCAAAATTTCCCGATCCCGCATTCCCCTGAGCGGCGACGACAACCCCCCCACCCCAAAACCCGCCCCGCGGGAGCGGCGAGGATGAGTGGAAAAGCTCCTTCCTCCTCCTCCTCTTCCTCCTCCCGGCCCCAAGGAAGCGTCCGGCCACGCGTGGCCCGGGATGATCCCCCCCCCCAAAAAAAAAAAATCTCCCGAGCGACAACACCCCCCACCCCACCCCACCACCCCAAATCCCCAAAAAGGCGCCCCGGGAGCGGCGAGGATGAGTGGAAAAGCTTCTTCCTCCTCCTCCTCCTCCTCCTCCTCCTCGCCGCTGCCGGCTGACAAAGCTGGAATAACGCTCCGGCATCGCCATGGCAACGGCAGCTCCGAGCATCCCAGCCCCGTGCCTGCGGCAGCAGCGGATCCAGCGGGGCGGATTCAGCCCCGGCCGGGCCCACACAGCCCGGGGAGCCGGGGAGGGGTGGGTGGGTGGGTGGGGGGGACCCAGACACGGGGGGTGAACCCCCCGAGCCCACCCCCCGAGCCCACCCCGGATCGCCGGGATGAGGAAGGGCAGCGCTCTCTCAACCCCGGGCTCGCTCTCTCTCTCTCTCTCTCTCTCTCACCCCCGGCTTCCCGAATTCCCGAGGGTGATTCCCGGCTGGATTCCCGGCCGAATTCCCGTGGTTTTGCCGCGGCTCAGCGCCTTTTGTGCCCGTGACGGGATAATTGGAGCTCCTCGTGCCAGCGGCGCTCCCGCCCTCCCTTCCCTTCCCCTTCCCTTTCCTTTCCCTTCCCTCCTTTCCCTCCCCCGAGCCCCGCGTGCTGCGCTGGGAGCGGCCCCGATCCCGGCCCCCCCCCCCCCGCTGCCTTCCCGGCTCCCATCCCCCTTTTACTCCAATCCCTTCATTCCATCCCCCTGCTCCCCATCCCCCTGATTCCATCCCCAATTCCATCCTCCTGGTTCCATCCTTTACTCCAATCCCTTCATTCCATCCCTCTGATTCCATCCCCGTGCTCCCATCCCCCTGGTTCCATCCCTGATTCCACTCACATCCCTACTCCAATCCCTGATTCCATCCCCCTGATTCCATTCTCTGCTCCAATCCCAATTCCATCCCTGCTCCCATCCTTTACTCCAATCCCTTCATCCCATCCCCCTGCTCCATCCCTGCTCCCATTCTTTATTCCAGTCCCCCAATTCCATCCTTCATTCCATCCCTGCTCCCATCCCCCTGATTCCATTCTTTACTCCAACCCCCCTGATTCCAACCCTGTTCCCATCCCTGCTCCATCCCCGATTCCATTCTTTACTCCTTTACTCCAATCCCCTGATCCCATCTTCGATTCCATCCCCTGGTTCCATTCTCTACCCCAATCCCAATTCCATCCCTAATTCCAACCCCTGATTTCATCCCTAATTCCAACCATGATTCCATTCTTTACTCCAACCCCCTGATTCCATCCCTGCTCCCATCCCTGATTCCATCCCCGCTCCACTCCCTGATTCCATCCCCCTTGATTCCATCCCTGCTCCAATCCCTGCTCCCATCCCTGCTCCAATCCCTGATTCCATTCTCTACTCCAATCCCAATTCCATCCCCCTGGTTCCATCCTTTACTGCAAACCCTACTCCCGTCCCCCAATTCCATCCCTCATTCCAGCCCTGCCCACATCCCTAATTCCAATCCCTGATTCCATCCCTGCTCCATCCTCGATTCCATTCTTTACTCCTTTACTCCAATCCCCTGATCCCATCTTCGATTCCATCCCCCTGGTTCCATTCTCTACTCCAATCCCAATTCCATCCCTAATTCCAACCCCTGATTTCATCCCTAATTCCAACCATGATTCCATTCTTTACTCCAACCCCCTGATTCCATCCCTGCTCCCATCCCCGATTCCATTCTTTCCTCCTTTACTCCAATCCTGATTCCATCTTTGATTCCATCCCCAATTCCATTCTTTACTCCAATCCCTCTGCTCCCATCCCCAATCCCATCCCCCTGGTTCCATCCTCTACTCCAATCCCAAATCCATCCCCAATCCCATCCCCCTGGTTCCATCCTCTACTCCAATCCCAAATCCATCCCCGATTCCATCCCCTGGTTCCATTCTCTACTCCAATCCCCTGTTCCCATCCCTGTCCCTGTCCCGTTCCCTGCTCCTGTCTCCGGCTCCCATCCCATTCCCATCTCTGCTCCAATCTCTCCGCTACTTTTTTTTTCCCAAAAACTGACAGATCCCAAAAATGGGAACACCCCAAAACGAGCACATCCCATAAACCAGCGCATCCCACAAGTCGGTGCATCCCAACCTCAACACATCCCAAAAATCAGCAAATCCCGTAAACCAGCGCATCCCAAAAATGGAAAAATCCCAAAGATGGGAACATCCCAAATAGGGAAACATCCCAAAACCCTTTGCATCCCAAACACGAATGCATCCCAGAAACCAGCGCATCCCAAAAATGGGTACATCCCAAACATCAACCAAACATCCCAAAAACTGACAGATCCCAAAAATGGGAGCACCCCAAAACGAGCACATCCCATAAACCAGTTGCATCCCAAAAGTTGGTGCATCCCAACCTCAACACATCCCAAAAATCAGCAAATCCCGTAAACCGGCGCGTCCCAAAAATGGAAAAATCCCAAAAACCAGTGCATCCCAAAATCTGGCAGATCTCAAAAAGGGAAACATCCCAAAAACCTTTGCATCCCAAACACAAATGCATCCCTGAAACCAATGCATCCCAAAAAATCAACACATCCCAAAAACTGACAGATCCCAAAAATGGGAGCACCCCAAAACGAGCACATCCCATAAACCAGCGCATCCCACAAGTCAGTGCACCCCAACCTCAACACATCCCAAAAATCAGCAAATTCCGTAAACCGGCGCGTCCCAAAAATGGGAGCATCCCAAAAATAGGAGCATCCCAAAAACCAGTGCATCCCAAAAAACAGTGCATCCCAAAATCTGGCAGATCTCAAAAATGGAAACATCCCAAAAACCTTTGCATCCCAAACACGAATGCATCCCAGAAACCAGCGCATCCAAAAAATCAACATGTCCCAAAAAACAACACATCCCAAAAAAATCAACTCATCCCAGAAATGGGTGCATCCCAAAAAATCAGCTCATCCCAAAAATGGAAACATCCCAAAACCCTTTGCATCCCGAACACGAATGCATCCCAGAAACCAGTGCATCCCAAAAATGGGCACATCCCAAACATCAACCAAACATCCCAAAAACTGACAGATCCCAAAAATGGGAGCACCCCAAAACGAGCACATCCCATAAACCAGCGCATCCCACAAGTCGGTGCATCCCAACCTCAACACATCCCAAAAATCAGCAAATCCCGTAAACCGGCGCGTCCCAAAAATGGGAGCATCCCAAAAAGCAGTGCATCCCAAAATCTTGCAGATCTCAAAAATGGAAACATCCCAAAAACCTTTGCATCCCAAACACGAATGCATCCCAGAAACCAGCTCATCCCAAACATCAACACATCCCAAAAACTGACAGATCCCAAAAATGGGAGCACCCCAAAACGAGCACATCCCATAAACCAGCGCATCCCAAAAGCTGGTGCATCCCAACCTCAACACATCCCAAAAATCAGCAAATCCCGTAAACCGGCGCATCCCAAAAATCAGCACATCCCAAAAATGGGTGCATCCCAAAATGGGCATGTCCCAAACATCAACACATCCCAAAAAATGACGCATCCCAAACAAAATCAACTCATCCCAAAAATCAGCACATCCCAAAAATGGGAGCATCCCAACAACCAGTGCATCCCAAAAATCGGCAGATCTCAAAAATGGAAACATCCCAAAAATGGAAACATCCCAAAAACCTTCGCATCCCAAACACGAATGAGTCCCCGAAACCAGCGCATCCCAAAAATGGGCACATCCCAAACATCAACCAAACATCCCAAAAACCGACAGATCCCAAAAATGGGAGCACCCCAAAACGAGCACATCCCATAAACCAGCGCATCCCACAAGTCGGTGCATCCCAACCTCAACACATCCCAAAAATCAGCAAATCCTGTAAACCGGCGCGTCCCAAAAATGGAAAAATCCCTAAGATGGGAACATCCCAAATAGGGAAACATCCCAAAAACCTTTGCATCCCAAACACAAATGCATCCCCGAAACCAGCACATCCCAAAAAATCAACACATCCCAGAAACTGACAGATCCCAAAAATGGGAGCACCCCAAAACGAGCACATCCCATAAACCAGCGCATCCCAAAAGTTGGTGCATCCCAACCTCAACACATCCCAAAAATCAGCAAATCCCATAAACCAGAGCATCCCAAAAATCAGCACATCCCAAAAATGGGAGCATCCCAAAAACCGGCACATCCCAAAAATGGGAGCAATGCCAACAACCAGTGCATCCCAAAAATCGGCAGATCTCAAAAATGGAAACATCCCAAAAACCTTTGCATTCCGAACACGAACGCATCCCAGAAATCAGCGCATCCCAAAAATGGGCACATCTCAAAAAATGACACATCCCAAAAAATGGGCACGTCCCAAAATAAACACATCCCAAAAACCAGCACATCCCAAAAAATGAGTGCATCCCAAAATGGGCACATCCCAAAAACTGATGCATCCCAAAACAGGCAAATCCCCAAACGGGCACACCCCAAAAATCAACACAGCCCAAAAAATGACACATCCCAAAAATATCAACTCATCCCAAAAAATCAGCACATCCCAAAAATTTCTGCATCCCAAACATGAACGCATTCCAGAAACTGGCGCATCCCAAAAATGAGCACATCCCAAACACCAACACATCCCAAACACCAACACATCCCAAACACCAACACATCCCAAACATCAACACATCCCAAACATCAACACATCCCAAAAACGGGCACATCCCAAAGTGGGAAAATCCCAAAATGGGCACAGCTCAAAAAATTATGCATCCCAAAAATCAGCACATCCCAAAAAATGACGCATCCCAAAAAATGACACATCCCAAAAAAGGAGTGCATCCCAAAAATGGGCACATCCCAAAAACTGACGCATCCCAAACCAGGCAAATCCCCAAACGGGCACACCCCAAAAATCAACACAGCCCAAAAAATGACACATCCCAAAAAATCAACTCATCCCAAAAATGGACGCATTCCAAAAAAATCAGCCCATCCCAAACAATGACACATCCCCAAAATTTCTGCATCCCAAACATGAACGCATTCCAGAAACCGGCGCATCCCAAAAATGGGCACACCCCAAAAATCAATACATCCCAAAAAATGACGCATCCCAAAAAATCAGCACATCCCAAAGTGGGAAAATCCCAAAATGGGCACAGCTCAAAAAATTATGCATCCCAAAAATCAACACATCCCAAAAACGGGCACATCCCAAAAATGGGCACATCCCCAAAAAATCAGCCCATCCCAAAAAAATGACACATCCCCAAAATTTCTGCATCCCAAACATGAACGCATTCCAGAAACCGGCGCATTCCCAAAAATGGGCACATCCCAAACATCAACACATCCCAAAATTCAGCACATCCCAAACATCAACACATCCCAAAAAAGGGTACATCCCAAAAAAGGAGTGCATCCCCAAATGGGCACATCCCAAAAACTGACGCATCCCGAAACAGGCAAATCCCAAAATGGGCACACCCCAAAAATCAACACGTCCCAAAAAAATTACACATCCCAAAAAAATCAACTCATCCCAAAAATGGACGCATCCCAAAATTGGCACGTCCCCAAAACGGGCACGTCTAAAAAATCAACGCATCCCAAAAACTGCCGCATCCCGAAACAGGCAAATCCCAAAATGGGCGCATCCCAAAAACCAGCACATCCCAAATCGGTGCATCCCAAAAACTGCTGGATCCCAAATGATGACGCATCCCAAAAACCAGTGCATCCCAAAAATAGAAACATCCCAAAAATCATCTTGTGCCAAAACCCCAGCATATCTCAAAGAGGGAAACATCCCAAAAACTGATGCGTCCCAAAAATCAGCGAATCCCAAAAATGTCTGCATCCCAAACATTGATGCATCCCAGAAAGCAGAGCATCCCAAAAATCAACATGTCCCAAAAAATGACACACCCCCAAAAAATCAACACATGCCAAAATTGGGAACATCCCAAAATGAGCACATCCTGTAAACCAGTGCATCCCAAAACTTGGTGCATCCCAAAAACCAGAGCATCCCAAAAAGGGAAATATCCCAAAAATGGCAACATCCCCAAAACCAGCTCATCCCAAAACGAGAAACATCCCAAAAACGGGAACATCCCCAAACCTGGCACATTCCCTAAACCAGCGCATCCCAAAACCGACACATCCCAAAATCGACACATCCCAAAAACTGCCAGATCCCAAAAACAGAAACATCCCAAAAACAGAAACATCCCAAAAACAGAAACATCCCAAAACAGGGGCATCCCAAAAACAGGAACATCCCAAAAACTGGCACACCCCAAAAACAGGAACTTCCCCAAAATTGACACACCCCAAAAACGGGAACATCCCAAAAACCAGTGCATCCCAAAAAGCAGAACATCCCAAAACCCGGCCCATCCCAAAAATCGGCGCATCCCCAAAAATACGAACATCCCCAAAAATACGAACATCCCCAAAACCGACGCATCCCAAAACCGGGAGAATCCCAAAAACTGTCACATCCCAAAAATGGCAAGATCCCAAAAACCAGCGCATCCCAAAACTGCCAGATCCCAAAAACTGAAACATCCCAAAAATGGGAACATCCCCAATACCAGTGCATCCCAAAACCGGCACATCCCAAAACCAGGCAGATCCCAAAAACTGGCGCATCCCAAAAATTGGCACATCCCAAAACCCGGCAGATCCCAAAAACGGGAACATCCCAAACCCCGGCTCATCCCAAACCCCAAACTTTCCCGCCCGGAATTTCCCATCCTCCCCCCTTCCACCGCCCCTTCCCGCCCTTCCCTCTCCTCCCTGGGGCCACTCCGGCCCTTCCCAAAAAATCCCCAAAATCCCAGAAAAATCCCATAAATCCCAGAAAAATCCCATAAATCCCAGAAGAAGCCCAGAAAATAAAAAAAAAATCCCATAAAATCCCCCAAAATCCCAGAAAAATCCCAGAAAAATCCTGGAAATTCCAGAAATCCCAGAAAATCCCCCAAAAACAACAACAACAACAAATCCCAGAAAATCCAAAAAAATCCCCAAAAACCCCTAAAAAAATCCTAGAAAAATTCCATTAAATCCCCAAAATCCTAGAAATTTCAGAAATCCCCAAAAATCCCACAAAATCCCAGAAAAATCCCAAAAAATCCCCACAAAATAAAAAAAAAATCCCCCCAAAATTAAAAGAAAAATCCAAGAAAATCCAAAAAAATCCCAGAAAATCCCCCCCCAATCCCAGAAATCCTATAAAATCCCATGAAATCCCAAAAAATCCCACAAAAACCCTGACAAATCCCAAGAAAAATCCCAGAAAATCCCAGAAATTAAAAAAAAAAATCCAAAAAAATCCCCCCCAAATCCCCTAAAAGCCCAAAAAATCCCAAAAAATCCCACAAAATCCCCAAAAATCCCCCCAAAACCCCCCCAAAATTCCAGAAAAATCCCAGAAAAATCCCAGAAAAATCCCAGGAAAATCCCCCAAAAACAAAATGAAAAAAAATTCCAAATAAATCTCAAAAAACCCAAAAAAATCCCAAAAAATCCCCGAAAAATCCCCCAAAATCCCCACAAAATCCCCAAAAAATCCCCAAAAATCCCATAAAATCCCAGAAAAATCCCAGAAAAATCCCAGAAAAACCCCGGAATTCCCTCCCCGCTCACCCTTCTTGCGGCCGCCCTCGTCGGCGTCGGGCTTGCGGCTGACGGAGACGACTTTCATCAGGAGGTGGTTCCCGCCCTGCCGGATCAGCGCCACCACCTGCTTGTGCCCCACCTTCACCACGTTTACGCCGTTCACCTGCAAATTCCCGGAAAAAACAAAAAAACCCCGGAAAAATCGGGATCAGAATTCCCGGAAAACAGAAAAAATGGGAAAAACCCCCAAAAAAACCCCAAAAAACCACAAAAGCACCAAATTTTTCTGGTTTTTCCCGGTTTTTTTGGCAGTTTTTGGGGTTTGTCCCCCACCTTTCACCACCTTCACTCCGTTCACCTGCAATTCCCAAAAAAAAGGGAAAAATTTGGATCAGAATTCCCAGAAAAAAAAAATACGGAGCAGAATTCCCAGAAAAAAAAGGAAAAATCGGGAAAAAATCCCAAATTTTTCCATTTTTTCTGGATTGTTTTGCGGTTTTTGGGGTTCGTCCCCCACCTTCACCACGTTCACGCCGTTCACCTGCAAATTCCCGAAAAAAAAAACCCCGGAAAAATCGGGATCAGAATTCCCGGAAAACAGAAAAAACGGGAAAAACCCCAAAAAAAAACCCAAAATCCCCAAATTTTTCTGGTTTTTCCCCTTTTTTTTGGGCAGTTTTTGGGGTTTGTCCCCCACCTTCACCACGTTCACGCCGTTCACCTGCAAATTCCCGAAAAATAAAAAAAAAACCCGGAAAAATCGGGATCAGAATTCCTGGAAAACAGAAAAAATGGGAAAAAACCCAAAAAAATCCCCATTTTTTCTGGTTTTTCCTGGATTTTTTGGCGGTTTTTGGGGTTTGGGCCCCACCTTCACCACCTTCACTCCGTTCACCTGAAATTCCCGAAAAAAAGGGAAAAATCGGGATCAGAATTCCCAGAAAAAAAAAAAAACCGGAGCAGAATTCCCAGAAAAAAAAAGGAAAAATCAGGAAAAAATCCCAAATTTTTCCATTTTTTCTGGATTTTTTGCGGTTTTTGGGGTTTGTCCCCCACTTTTACCACGTTCACGCCGTTCACCTGCAAATTCCCGAGAAAAACCCCGGAAAAATCGGGATCAGAATTCCCGGAAAACAGAAAAAATGGGAAAAAAACCCAAAAAACCCCCAAAACCCCCAAATTTTTCTGGTTTTTCCCGGTTTTTTGGGCAGTTTTTGGGGTTTGTCCCCCCACCTTCACCACGTTCACTCCGTTCACCTGCAATTCCCGAAAAAAAAAAAACCCCAAAAATCGGGATCAGAATTCCCAGGAAATAAAAAAAATGGAGCAGAATTCCTGGGAAAAACCAAAAAAAATCGGGAAAAAAAAACCCAAATTTTTGCGCTTTTTTCCCTTTTTTTTGCGGCTTTTGGGGTTCATCCCCCACCTTCACCACCTTCACTCCGTTCACCTGAAATTCCCGAAAAAAAACGCGGAAAAATCGGGATCAGAATTCCCAGAAAACAGAAAAAATGGGAAAACCCCCAAAAAAACCCCAAAACCCCCAAATTTTTCTGGTTCTTCCCTTTTTTTTTGTGGTTTTTGGGGTTCATCCCCCACCTTCACCACCTTCACCTGCAATTCCCGAAAAAAACCCCGGAAAAATCGGGATCAGAATTCCCGGAAAACAGAAAAAATGGGAAAAAAAAACAAAAAAAACCCAAAACCCCCAAATTTTTCTGGTTTTTCCCGGTTTTTTTGGCAGTTTTTGGGGTTTGTCCCCCACCTTCACCACCTTCACTCCGTTCACCTGCAATTCCCAGAAAACCCCCAAAAAACTGGGATCAGAATTCCCAGAAAACAGAAAAAGTGGGAAAAAAACCTAAAAAACCCCAAAATTTTCTGCGTTTTCCCGGGGTTTTTTTGCGGTTTTTGGGGTTTGTCCCCCACCTTCTCTCTGTTCACCTGAAATTCCCAAAACCCCCAAAAAATCGGGATCGGAATTCCCAGGAAATAAAAAAAATGGAGCAGAATTCCTGGAAAAAAACCAAAAAATTGAGAAAAAACCCCAAATTTTTCCGAGTTTTCCCATTTTTTTTAGGCTGTTTTTGTGGTTCGTCCCCCACCTTCACTCTGTTCACTTACAATTCCCGAAAAATCCCAGAAAATCCAAAAAAAAAAAAAAAATCCCAGAAAATCCTGGGGGGGAGGAAAAAAAAAAATCGAGACCAGAATTCCCAGAAAAAAGGAAAAAAATGTGAAAAAACCCCAAAAAAGCCCCCCAAAAACAAAAGAAGCCCCAAATTTTTCTGGTTTTTCCCTTTTTTTTGTGGTTTTTGGGGTTCATCCCCCACCTTCACCACCTTCTCTCTGTTCACCTGAAATTCCCAAAGACCCCCAAAAAATCGGGATCAGAATTCCCAGAAAATAAAAAAAATGGAGCAGAATTCCTGGAAAAAAAGAAAAAATTGGGAAAAAAACCCCAAATTTTCCCGTTTTTTCCCAGATTTTTTGGCAGTTTTTGGGGTTTGTCCCCCACTTTCACCACTTCACTCCGTTCACCTGCAAGTCCCGAAAAAAATGGGAAAAATTAAAAAAAAAAATTCCCAGAAAATCCCGAAAAAAAAAAAATTGCAATAGAATTCCCAGAAAAAAGGAAAAAAATGGGAACCCCCCCCCCCAAAATCCCAATTTTTCCCGGTTTTTCCTGGTTTTTGGGGTTCATCCCCCACCTTCACTACCTTCACTGCATTCACCTGAAATTCCCAAAAAAGGGAAGAATTGGGATCGGAATTCCCAGAGAGAAAAAGGAAATAAATGGGAAAAAAAAAAATCAAAAATCCCAAAATTTTCTGGTTTTTTCCATTTTTTTTGCGGTTTTTGGAGTTCGTCCCCTACCTTCACTGCCTTCACTGCGTTCACCTGCAATTCCCGAAAAATCCCAGAAAATCCAAAAAAAAATCCCAAAAAATCGTGGGAAAAAAAAAAAACAGGACCAGAATTCCCAGAAAAAAGGAAAAAAATGGGAAAAAAAACCAAAAAAATTCCCAGTTTTTCCCGGTTTTTCCTGGTTTTTGGGGTTCATCCCCCGCCTTCACCGCGTTCAACCTGAAATTCCTGAAAAATCCCAGAAAATAAAAAAAAAAATCCCAGAAAATAATAATAATTAAAAAAATCAGGATCAGAATTCCCAGAAAAAAGGAAAAAATGGGGAAAAACCCCAAAAAATCCCAAAATTTTCTGTTTTTTCCCTTTTTTTTGCGATTCTTGGGGTTCGCCCCCCACCTTCACTCCGTTCACCTGAAATTCCAAAAAAAATCCCGATTTCCCTCTGGATTTTTCCCAATCCTCTGGAATTCTCAGAATTCCCAGCCCATTTTCATCCTTCCCGATCTTTTTTCCAGGATTTTTTCCCAAAAAATTCCATTCCCAGCTCAGCACGAGGCCGTTCCCTCTCCCCCCATTCCCGTTTTTCCGGGATCAGATTCCTCGATTCCCGCGTCCAGCCGGGAATTGCGGGATTTCCTTTTTATGATTTTTTTATTTTTTAATTTTTTAAATTTTAATTTTTTTTTTGAATATTAATTTGTTTTAAATTTATATTTTTTAAGAATCTTTTAATTCTAAATTTTTTAAAATTTTTTTAATTTTTTTAATTTTTAAAAATTTTTTTAATTTTTAATTTTTAAAAAATTTGTAAAATTTTTGAATTTTAAAATTTTTTAATTTTTTAAAATTTTTTAATTTAAAATTTTTTTGAATATTAATTTGTTTTAAATTTATATTTTTTAAGAATCTTTTAATTCTAAATTTTTAAAAATTTTTTTAATTTTTTTAATTTTTAAAAATTTTTTAAATTTTTAATTTTCAAAAAATTTGTAAAATTGTCAAATTTTTAAATTTTTTAAATTTTTTTTTAATTCTTTAAAATTTAAAAAATTTTTTTTTGGATATTAATTTTTTTTAAGTTTCTAGTTTCTAAGAATCTTTTAATTCTAAATTTTTTTAAAAAAATTTGAATTTTTTAAATTTTTAAAAATTTTTTAAATTTTTAATTTTCAAAAAATTTGTAAAATTTTTGAATTTTAAAATTTTTTAAATTTTTTTTATTTTTTAAATATTTAAAACTTTTTTTGAATACTAATTTGTTTTAAGTTTATATTTTTTAAGAATCTTTTAATTCTAAATTTTTTAAAAAAATTTTAATTTTTTAAATTTTTAAAATTTTTTTTAATTTTTAGTTTTTAAAAAATTTGTAAAATTGTTGAATTTTAAAATTTTTTAAATTTTTTAAAAATTTTTTAAATTTTTAAAAATTTTTTGAATATTATTTTGTTTTAAATTTACATTTTTAAAGAATATTTTAATTGTAAATTTTTTTTAAAAAATTAATTTTTAAATTTTTTAAATTTTTTTAAATTTTTAATTTTAAAAAAATTTGTAAAATTTTTGAATTTTTAAATTTTTCAAAAATTTTTTAATTTTTTAAATTGTTAAAAATTTTTTAAATTTTTAGTTTTTAAAAAATTTTTAAAATTTTTTAATTTTTAAATTTTTTAAATTTTAAAAAAAAAAATTTTAATTTTTTTTTAATTCCCCCAAACCCATCCCCACCTCCATTTCCCGCCGGATTTTTCCCAATCCTCATCCCCGAACCTCCGGAATTCCCAGAATTCCCAGCCCCTCCCCTGCCGGGATTTTCGGGATCCGCTCTCCCGGGGCCGGGAATTTGGGAGATTTTTTTAGGAATTCCCAGAATCCCGAGCTCCGGATTCGTTCCCGGCTCCGAGCGGAACATTCCAGATTTTTTTAAAATTTATTTTCTTTTCCCCCTGCACCAGAAAATCCCAAATTTTGAGCATTTCCATAAAAAAACCTGGATCCTTCTGGACCCACACCTGGAAAACTGGAAGCTCCAACACCTGGAGAACTCCAGACCCTCCTGATCCACACCTGGAGAATCCCAGAACCTCCTGATCCAAACCTGGAGAACTCCAGACCCTCCTGACCCAAACCTGGAGAACTCCAGAACCTCCTGACCCACACCTGGAGAACTCCAGAACCTCCCGACCCACACCTGGAGAATCCCAGAACCTCCTGATTCACACCTGGAGAATCCCAGAACCTCCTGATCCAAACCTGGAGAACTCCAGAACCTCCTGACCCAAACCTGGAGAACTCCAGAACCTCCTGACCCAAAACTGGAGAATCCCAGACCCTCCTGACCCACACCTGGAGAGCTCCTGGAAGTTCCATCACCTGGAGGACTCTGGATCCCTCTGGATCCACACCTGGAGAACTCCAGAACCTCCCGATCCACACTTGGAGAATCCCAGAACCTCCTGATCCACACCTGGAGAACTCCAGAACCTCCTGATCCACACCTGGAGAATCCCAGAACCTCCTGATCCAAACCTGGAGAACTCCAGAACCTCCTGATCCACACCTGGAGAACTCCAGAACCTCCTGATCCAAACCTGGAGAACTCCAGAACCTCCTGATCCAAACCTGGAGAATTCCAGAACCTCCTGATCCAAACCTGGAGAACTCCAGAACCTCCTCATCCACACCTGGAGAACTCCAGAACCTCCTGATCCACACCTGGAGAGCTCCTGGAGGTTCCATCACCTGGAGGACTCTGGATCCCTCTGGATCCACACCTGGAAAACTCCTGGAAGCTCCAACATGTGGAGAATTCCAGATCCTCCTGATCCACACCTGGAAAACTCCTGGAAGTTTCATGACCCGGGGGACTCTGGATCCCTCTGGATCTACACTTGGAGAATTCCAGAACCTCCTGACCCAAACCTGGAGAATTCCAGAACCTCCTGACCCAAACCTGGAGAATTCCAGAACCTCCTGATCCACGCCTGGAGAATCCCAGATCCTCCTGATCCACAACTGGAGAATCCCAGAACCTCCTGACCCAAACCTGGAGAGCTCCTGGAAGTTCCATCACCTGGAGGACTCTGGATCCTTCTGGATCCGCACCTGGAAAACTCCTGGAAGCTCCAACATGTGGAGAATTCCAGATCCTCCTGACTCAGACCTGGAAAACTCCTGGAAGTTTCATGACCCGGGGGACTCTGGATCCCTCTGGATCTACACTTGGAGAATTCCAGACCCTCCTGATCCACACCTGGAGAATCCCAGAACCTCCTGACCCAAACCTGGAGAATCCCAGAACCTCCTGACCCACACCTGGAGAATCCCAGAACCTCCTGACCCAAACCTGGAGAATTCCAGAACCTCCTGACCCAAACCTGGAGAACTCCAGAACCTCCTGACCCACACCTGGAGAATCCCAGAACCTCCTGATCCAAACCTGGAGAGCTCCTGGAAGTTCCATCACCTGGAGGACTCTGGATCCTTCTGGATCCACACCTGGAAAACTCCTGGAAGCTCCAACATGTGGAGAATTCCAGATCCTCCTGATCCACACCTGAAAAACTCCTGGAAGTTTCATGACCTGGGGGACTCTGGATCCCTCTGGATCTACACTTGGAGAATTCCAGACCCTCCTGATCCAAACCTGGAGAACTCCAGAACCTCCTGACCCACACCTGGAAAACTGGAAGTTCCATCACCTGGAGGACGCTGGATCCCTCTGGATCCGCACCTGGAGAACTCCTGGAAGCTCCAACATGTGGAGAATTCCAGACCCTCCTGACCCAAACCTGGAGAATTCCAGACCCTCCTGATCCACACCTGGAGAGCTCCTGGAAGTTCCATCACCTGGAGGACTCTGGATCCTTCTGGATCCACACCTGGAAAACTCCTGGAAGGTCCAACATGTGGAGAATTCCAGATCCTCCTGACTCAGACCTGGACAATTCCAGACCCTCCTGACCCAAACCTGGAGAATTCCAGACCCTCCTGATCCACACCTGGAGAATTCCAGAACCTCCTGATCCAAACCTGGAGAACTCCAGACCCTCCTGACCCAAACCTGGAGAATTCCAGACCCTCCTGATCCACACCTGGAGAACTCCTGGAAGTTCCATCACCTGGAGGACTCTGGATCCCTCTGGATCCACACCTGGAAAACTCCTGGAAGCTCCAACATGTGGTGAATTCCAGATCCTCCTGACTCAGAACTGGACAATTCCAGAACCTCCTGACCCAAACCTGGAGAACTCCAGACCCTCCTGACCCACCCCTCAGGAGCTCCCAGAAGCTCCCACCCCACACTGGGAACCCTCCAGATCCACACCCAAAGAACCTCTGGAAGTTCCACCACCTGGAGAACTCCAGATCCACTGGAGAACCCAAAAATCCCTGGGAAGCTCCCCGGGCGAGGAGCAGGAGGGCAGGAGGAGCTCACCTCGATCAGGAAGTCCCCCGTGCGCAATCCGGCTCTCCAGGCGACTCCTTCCACGTCCACGGACTCCAGGTACTGCAGCGCTGGGAATGCCGGCGTGGGCGTGAACTCCTCGATCGGGGTCTCGGCTGGAAAACACCGCGGGAAAAGGGAGTGAGGGATCTCCAGGGGAATTCCATCGGGGGAAGGCTCAGCCCGTCCACGGAGCTCCTAAAGCCATGGAATTGTGGAGGTGGAGAAGCCTCGGAGCTCAGCTGGCAAGGCCACCAGCAATCCGTGTCCCCCAGTGCCGCATCCAGGTGGATTTGAATGGTGATGCCAGGAGGGAATTTTCCTGTTCTCCAACCTGGAGATGACCTGGGGCAGCTTGAGGTCCCCTGGTCCTGTCCCTGTTCCAACATCAATGATGGAATCCAAGATGGAACCAAGGATGGAACCAATGATGGAACCCAAGATGGAATCCAAGATGGAACCAATGATGGAATCCAAGATGGAATCCAAGATGGAATCCAAGATGGAATCCAAGATGGAACCAATGATGGAATCCAAGATGGAATCCAAGATGGAACCAATGATGGAATCCAAGACGGAACCAATGATGGAATCCAAGATGGAATCAATCATGGAACCAATGACGGAACCCAAGATGGAATCCAAGATGGAATCCATGATGGAATCCATGATGGAATCCATCATGGAATCCATCATGGAACCAATGACGGAACCCAAGATGAAACCAATGATGGAATCCAAGATGGAATCCAAGATGGAACCAATGATGGAATCCAAGACGGAACCAATGATGGAATCCAAGATGGAATCAATCATGGAACCAATGATGGAACCAATGATGGAATCCATGATGGAATCCATGATGGAACCAATCATGGACTCAATCATGGAACTATGGAGTCACTTGGGTAGGAAAACCCCTTGGAGAACATCAAACCCAACCGTTCCCAGCACTGCCAAGGCCACCCCCGAGCCGTGTTCCCCGGTGTCACATCCCCGTGGATTTGAATCCCACCGGGAATGGTGATCCCAGGAGGGAATTTTCCAGTTCTCCAACCTGGAGATGCCCTGGGACAGCTGGAGGTCCCCTGGTCCTGTCCCTGTTCCCACCTCAGTTATGGAATCCAAGATGGAATCCAAGATGGAACCAATGATGGAATCCAAGATGGAACCAACGACGGACTCTGAGATGGAATCAATAATGGAACCAATGCTGGAATACCGATAATGGAATCCGATGTGGAATCAATACTGGAATAAACTATGGAATAAATAATGGAACTAACGATGGAATCGATCATGGAATCAACGACGGAATCCAAGACGAAACCAATGATGGAATCCAAGATGGAATCAATGATGGAACCAACGATGAAATCCAAGATGGAATCAATGATGGAACCAATGATGGAATCAATTCTGGAACCCAAGATGGAATCCAAGATGGGGTCACGGAGCCCTTTGGGTTGGAAAACCCCTTGGACAACCCCACCGGATCCAACTATTCCCAGCGCTGCCAAAGCCCCCCCGCCCCACGTTCCTCAGGTTCTTTGGACGCTCCCAGGGATTGAAACTCCACCAATTCCCAGGAAAATCCCACCAGGCTGGAGCAACCTGGGACAGTGGGAGGTGCTGCTCAGAGCAGAATCAGCACCTCCAGGGATTCCTTGGGCTCCTCCAGGGGTGGGGACTCCAAAGCTCCTGCCAAGGCCTGGCCCCCTTTCCAACCATGGAACCAATGATGGAACCCAAGATGAAATCCAAGATGGAACCAATGATGGAACCAACAATGGAATCCAAGATGGAACCAACGATGGAATCAACGATGGAATCAACGATGGAATCCAAGACGGAACCCAAGAGGGAACCAATTATGGAACCAACCATGGAACCAACCATGGAATCCAAGATGGAATCCAAGACGGAACCAACAATGAGACCCAAGATGGGGTCACGGAGCCCTTTGGGTTGGAAAACCCCTTGGACAACCCCACCGGATCCAACCATTCCCAGCGCTCCCAAAGCCCCCCCTGCCCCACGTTCCTCAGGTTCTTTGGACGCTCCCAGGGATTGAAGCAGAGGGATCCCAGCAGGAGTTTTCCAGGTGTTTCCATTCCCAGCATTCCTCAATCCCACCCTGGGTCCATCCCCGACCTTCAGCTCCCGGAACGGCCCTGGAGGATCCACCTGGACCCACGGGAGCTCTGGGAAAAGGGAGAAATTCCCGCTGGGACAATCCAGCCCCAGGAGAATTTCTCCAGGAGATCCTTCCAGCCTTCCCCATCCCAAGCTTTCCCTCCTCGTCTCTCTCACTTCCCGCAGAGCCGTGGGGTCTCCTCGTTCCCGAACCCGCCCGGTCCCTCATCCCCATCCAACCTCCGCCACTTCCCACCCCAAAAATCAGCTCCTGGAAGCAGCGGCTGGAATGGCTGGAGATGGAGATTCCACCAAAAAACCCCAAAAAACACAACAAACAAAAAAGGGTTTTCCCTTTGGAAGCAGGAAAATCCCGAAGCAGGAAAATCCCCGGATCGGCGAGCGCCCGGCAAAATCCCGATTTTGGGGATTTCCTCCTCCTCTCTCCGGGTTTTTTATTTTCCCCGCCACATCCAGATCCAAGATTTTTCCTCCTCCTCTCTCCGGGTTTTTATTTTCCCCGCCACATCCGGATCCAAGAGTTTTCCTCCTCTCTCCGGGCTTTTTTTTTCTCCCCCCAAATCCCAATCCAAGACTTTTCCTCCTCCTCTCTCCGGGTTTTTTATTTTCCCCCCCAAATCCCAATCCAAGACTTTTCCTCCTCCTCTCTCCGGGTTTTTTATTTTCCCCACCAAATCCCAATCCAAGACTTTTCCTTCTCCTCTCTCTGGGTTTTTTTTCCCCCGCCAAATCCGGATCCAAGACTTTTCCTCCTCCTCTCTCCAGGTTTTTATTTTCCCCACCAAATCCAAATCCAAGACTTTTCCTCCTCCTCTCTCCGGGTTTTTTTTTTCTCCACTAAATCCAGATCCAAGATTTTTCCTCCTCCTCTCTCCGGGTTTTTTTTAATCCCCCCAAATCCAGATCCAAGACTTTTCCTCCTCCTCCTCTCTCCAGGTTTTTTTTAATCCCCCCAAATCCGGATCCAAGATTTTCCTCCTCCTCTCTCCGGGTTTTTTTTTTTTTCCCGCCAAATCCAGATCCAGGACTTTTCCTCCTCCTCTCTCCGGTTTTTTATTTTCCCCATCAAATCCAGATCCAAGACTTTTCCTCCTCCTCTCTCCGGGTTTTTATTTTCCCCACCAAATCCCAATCCAAGACTTTTCCTCCTCCTCTCTCCAGGTTTTTTTTTAATCCCGCCAAATCCAGATCCAAGACTTTTCCTCCTCCTCTTTCCGGGTTTTTTATTTTCCCCGCCATATCCAGATCCAAGATTTTTCCTCCTCTCTCCGGGCTTTTTTCCCCTCCCACCAAATCCAGATCCAAGACTTTTCCTCCTCCTCTCTCCAGGTTTTTTTTTTTTCCCACCAAATCTGGATCCAAGACTTTTCCTCCTCCTCTCTCTGGGAATTTTTTTTTCCCACTTTTTTTTTTTTTTCCTGGCGGGATTTTTCCACCCGGGGAACCTTTTCCCCGCCACCTTCTCCTGGTGCTGAAGCTTCTCAGCTGCTTCCCACCAACGGCTTTTCCCACCCTTCCCGCCCGGCCCGGGAAGAGGCGGCGAAGGCGCCTGACAGCTCATCCCTATTTTTAGAGCTCCCCGGGAACGGCCAAGTCGGAGCAGCGGACTCCAAAAATCCCGGAATTCTCCTTTTTCCAGGATTTTTCATCTCCCAGCCTCCGTGGGTTCTCCGGGATGAATCCCACGCGGATCCCAAATCCGTCCCTCCCTCCCTGAGTTGTCCGTGTGTCATTCCGGGCGTGGTTTTTTTTTTCCAGGTGTGGGCTGGGAGCCGGGATTCGGGAAGCGGCGCCGGAGCCCGAAGGGTTCGGCAAAAATGGGGGAAAAAAACCCAAAAAAACCGCCGGGGAATCGGGAATTGGCTCCCTCTGGAATAAATCCCGGGAGCAGAATCTCCCTGGGGAGGGGACAAAGGGACAATTCCCACCACCCCAGGGTGCTCCAGCTTTTCCTTGGACATTCCCAGGGATCCAGGGGCAGCCCAGTCCGGAATTCCCGCCCAAGCTCCCACTCCCATCTCCCCTTTCCCCAATTCCCTGGGTCCCCTCCCTGTCCCCAGCCCCTCCTGGAAGCCCTGGAATGTTCTGGAAGTTCTCCCTGGAGCCTTCTGCTCTCCAGGGGAACATTCCCGAGTTTTCCAGAGGGAAGCTGATCCAACCCTCGTGGCCTCTGGAATCCTGGGATGGTTTGGGTGGGGAAAAGACTCAAATCCCACCCAATCCCAACCCCTTGGACGCTTCCCACCGTCCCCAGGGTGCTCCGAGCCCCGTCCCGGCCTTGGGAATTTTTTAATCCCAGGTTTTCCAACCTCCCCTGGGGATGGAGGGGGGAGAGAAGGACATCCCTGGTCTCAGCAAATCCCGGGAATCCTGGGAATCCACCTCCCCCAAAACCAGTTTGGGATTCAAGCGTTCCCAACCCGGCCCAGGGAAGGCCCCAGGTGTGGAAATCACGGAAATTCCATCCCTGAAGGAGGGAATCCCTCCCGTCCAACGGGAGAACCGAACGGAAAAGTTGGGAATCGAATCCAGGAAGTTCCCGCTGGGAATGAGGGGAAGTCCCTGCCCAGGAGGTTCAGCCTTTCCTGCCAAAACTCCAGATTGGGAATTCCGGGAAGCAGCCTTGGAACCCCCCTGAGGTGCCACCACGGTTGGGGAATTGGGGATTCCTGGGCTCAGAGTCCCACAGTTCCCAGCTGGAATTCCAGAGACGGTGCTGGGAGAAGCCCCAGCAGAGCTGGGTCACCAAAATCCATCCTGGAGGGAGAAAATCCCATCCAAGGGACACCAAATCCCATCCTGGGGACACCAAAATCCCATCCTGGGGACACCAAAATCCCATCCTGGAGGGACAAAATCCCATCCTGGAGGGACAAAATCCCATCCTGGGAATCAAATGGCATCCTGAAGACACCAAATCCCATCAAGAGGGACCAAATTCCATCCAGAAACACCAAATCCCATCCTGGGGATCAAATCCCATCCCAGAGACACCCAATCCCAATCTGGGGACACCAAATTCCATCCAGGGGGACAAAATTCCATCCTGGGGATACCAAATTCCATCCCAGAGAACCAAATCTCATCCAGGAGCACCAAATCGCATCCAGGAACACCAAATCCCATCCTAGAGAACCAAATTCCATCTGGGAGGGACAAAATCCCATCCAGGGGGACAAAATCCCAATCCGGGGACATCAACTTCCATCCCAGAGAACCAAATCCCATCAGGAGGGACCAAATCCCATCCTGAAGGCACCAAATCTCATCCAGGAGGACCAAATTCCATCCAGGAGCGCCAAATCCCATCCTGGACACACCAAATCCCAACCTGGAGACACCAAATCCCATCCTGGGAACACCAAATCCCATCCTGAAGACACCAAATCCCATCAAGAGGGACCAAATTCCAGCCTGGGGACACCAAATCCCATCCTGGGGACAACAAAATCCCATCCAGGGAAAAAAAAAAAATCCCAATCTGGGGAACCAAATCCCATCCTGAGAACACCAAATCCCATCCAGGAGGACCAAATTCCATTCTGAGGACACCAAATCCCACACTGGAGGGAAAAAATCCCATCCAGGGGGACAAAATCCCATCCTGGAGAACCAAATCCCATCCTGGAGACACCAAATCCCATCAGGAGCACCAAACACCATCCTGGAGGCACCAAATCCCATCCCAGAGAACCAAATTCCATCCTGGAGACATCAAATCCCAATCTGGGGAACCAAATCCCACCCAGGGGGACAAAATTCCATCCAGGAGCACCAAATCCCATCCTGGAGGCATTGAATCCCATCCAGGAACACGAAATTCCATCAGGAGGGACCAAATCCCATCCTGGGGGAAAATATCCCGATCTGGGGAACCAAATCCCATCCAGGGACACCAAATCCCATCTTGGAGAACTGAATTCCATCCAGGAACCCCAAATCCCATCCGGGAGCACCAAATCCCATCAGGAGGGACCAAATTCCATCCTGGAGAACCAAATCCCATCCTGGAGGCACCAAATCCCATCAGGAGACACCAAATTCCATCCTGGAAGTACCAAATGCCATCCAGGAGCTCCAAATCCCATCCTGGGGACACTAAATCCCATCAGGGACACCAAATCCCATCCTGGAGACACCGAATTCCATCCTGGAGACATCAAATCCCAATCTGGGGAACCAAATCCCATCTGGGGGGACAAAATCCCATCCTGAGAATCAACCCCCAAACTGGGGACATCAATTTCCATCCCAGAGAACCAAATCCCATCAAGAGGGACCAAATCCCATCCTGGAGGCACCAAATCCCAATCTGGGGGACAAAACCCCATCCTGGGGACACCAAATCCCATCCTGAAGGGACAAAATCCCATCCTGAAGGGACAAAATCCCATCCTGAAGGGACAAAATCCCGATCTGGGGAACCAAATCCCATCCAGGAGCACCAAATCCCATCCTGGGTACATCAACTTCCATCCCAGAGAACCAAATCCCATCAGAAGGGACCAAATTCTATCCAGGAGCACCAAATCCCATCAGAAGGGACCAAATTCCATCCTGGAGGCCCCAAATCCCATCCGGGAGCACCAAATCCCGTCCAGGAACAACAAATCCCATCTTGGAGAATTGAATTCCATCCAGGAACCCCAAATCCCATCCTGGAGAACCAAATTCCATCCTGGAAGCACCAAAATCCCACCCCGGTCAGCCCTGGAGTGCTCGGGCAGTCAGAGCAGACCCCGATCCCATGGACCCCAGAACATTCCAAACTCAGGGGATTCCCAAAGGATCCCGGAGAGCTCAGGGAATTCCCAAAGGATCCCGGAGAGCTGAGGGAATTCCCAAAGGATCCATTGACTCCACGGATCCTCAAACCCCCCAAAATTCCAAGGCACGAGCCCGGAGCACGGCACTGAACGAGCCAGGCAGGAAAATCCCTTTGGAGACCCCCAGGATTTCCGGGAATGAGGATCCCGAGCTGCTCAACCCCTGAGGGGACAGGAGCCACAATTCCCAAAAATTCCCAAAAATTCCCAAAAACTCCAAGCCAAACCAGAGCCAAAAACCCCGAAATTCCTGCACTCGGCACAGAACCAGGGAAATCCAGGGAATGAAATCCCCTTTGGAGCCCCCCGGGATTTCTGGGAATGAGGATCCCGAGCTGCTCAGCCCTCACAGAAAAAGAGTGAAAATTCCCAAAAATTCCCAAAAATTCCCAAAAATTCCCAAAAATTCCAAGCCAATTCAGCACCAAAACCCCCAAATTCCTCCACTTGGCACAGAAGGAGGGGAATCCAGGGAATGAAATCCCTTTGGAGCCCCCCAGGATTTCCGGGAATGAGGATCCCGAGCTCAGCAGGGGCTGCTCGTTCCCTCAGGGAAACGAACCCAAAATTCCCCAAAATTCCCCAAAATTCCCCAAAATTCCCAAGAATTCCAAGCCAAACCAGCCCCAAACCCCCCAAAATTCCAAGGCATGAGCCCGGAGCGCGACACTGAACGAGCCAGGCAGGAAAATCCCTTTGGAGCCCCCCAGGATTTCCGGGAATGAGGATCCCGAGCTGCTCAACCCCTGAGGGGAAAGGAGCCACAATTCCCAAAAATTCCCAAAAATTCCCAAAAATTCCCAGCCAAACCAGCGCCAAAACCCCCAAAATTCCTGCACTCGGCACAGAACCAGGGAAATCCAAGGAATGAAATCCCTTTGGAGCCCCCCAGGATTTCCGGGAATGAGGATCCTGAGCTCAGCAGGGGCTGCTCATTCCCTCAGGGAAACGAACCCAAAATTCCCTAAAATTCCCCCAAATCCCCCAAATTCCCAGCACCAAACCCCCAAAAATCCACAAAACCCCGTTCCAGGCCACCACCCCGATCCCAATCCCATTCCAGCTCCGCCGCTTCCCGAGGTGGGAGAGAAAAAAAAAATCCCAAAAAGCTGAGAAAATGGAACAAAAAAAAGGATCCCGGGGGTGGAGGGGGCAAAAAATTTTTTTAAATCCTGGAAAAAGGGGAAAAACCCTGGGAAAATAAGGGGAAAAAATCCCCCAAAATCTGGGGGAAAAAAAGGGGGAAAAACCCCAAAAAATCTTGGAAAAAAGGGGGAAACAATCAGAAAAACCTGGGAAAAAGGGGAAAAAAAACTGGGAAAAGGGGGGGGGGGGGAAATACCTGAAAAACCTGGAGGGAAAAGGAAGGGGAAAAACCCCAAGGAATCCTGAAAAAAAAAAAGGGGATGAAACCTGAATATCTTGGGGAAAAAAAGGGAAAAACCTGGGGAAAAAAAAGGGGGGGAAAGCCCCAAAATCCTGGGGGGGAAAGGGGAAAAACCCTGAAAAACCTGGAAAAAAAATCCCAAAAAACCTGAGGAAAAAAGGAAAAAAACCTGAAAACCTGGGGGGAAAAAAAAGGAAATAAAAAAGGGGAAAAAACCCCTAAAAATCCTGAAAAAAAAAAAGGGGGAACCCCCCCCCCAAAAAAAACCTGGGGGGAAAAAGGGGAAAAAACCCAAAAACCTGGAGAAAAAAGGGGGAAAAAAACTGAGAAAGCGTGGGAAAAAAAAGGGGTAAAAACCCCCAAAACCTGGGGGAAAAAAGGGAAAAAAGGGAGGAAAATCTGAAAAAAAAGGGGAAAAACCCCCAAAAATCCAGTTAAAAAAGGGAAAAACCCCCAAATCCTGGGAAAAAAAAAAAAAAACAAAAAACCACGGGAAAAAAGGGAAAAAACCTGGGATAAAAAGGGAAAAACCCCCAAAAACCCTGTTAAAAAGGGGAAAAAGGGAAAAAAAGGGAAGAAAATCCCCCAAAAAATCCTGCTAAAAAAGGGAAAAAAAACGGGGGAAAAAAAAGGGAAAACCCCCCCGAAAATCCAATTAAAAAAGGGGGAAAACTGAGGATAAAAAAGGGAAAAAAATCCCCAAAATCCTGATAAAAAAGGGGAAAAAATGGGGTAAAAAAAGGAGAAAAAAACCCCAAATCCAGTTAAAAAAGGGGAAAAAATGGGAAAAGAAGGGAAAAAAACCCCTGAAAATCCAATTTAAAAAAGGGAAAAAAACGGAAAAAAAAGGAGAAAAATCCCCAAAAATCCTGTTAAAAAAGGGGGGGGGGAAAGGGAAAAAAGGAGAAAACCCCCCAAAAAATCCTGTTAAAAAAAGGGAAAAAATCCCAAAAATCCTGTTAAAAAAAGGGAAATAAGGGGAAAAAAAGGGGAAAAAATCCCAAAAATCCTGTTAAAAAAGGGGAAAAAAAAGGGGAAAAAAAACCGTAAAAAAAGGGAAAAAAACCCCAAAAATCACATTAAAAAGGGGGGAAAAAAGGCAGAAAAAAGGGAAAAAAAGGGAAGAAATCCCCCCAAAATCCAGTAAAAAAAAGGGAAAAACCCCCCAAAATCCTGTTAAGAAAGGGAAAAAACCCTGAAAAAAAGGGAAAAAGATCCCAAAACCCCTGTTAAAAAAACGGAAAAAACCCCGCAAAAAAAAAGGGAAAAAAATCCCAAAAATCCTGTTAAAATAGGGGAAAAACTGGGGAAAAAAAGGGGAAAAAAATCCCAAAAATCCAATAAAAAATGGGAAAATACACCCAAAAATCCTATTAAAAAAGGGGAAAAACCCCAAAAAATCCCAGTTAAAAAAAAAAAAGGTAAAAAACCCCCAAATCCCATAAAAAAGGAAGTTTTTGGCTGACCTTTGGCCCCGCGCAGGACGAAGCCGAAGCCCTCATGCTCCCGTTTCTGCAGCACGGCCGTCTTCTCCTCGATGATGTAGTCACTGGGCAGGAAAGAGCACAAGAGAACGAGCCCGGGGTTAGAGCGCAGCACCATCGCGGGGCTGGCCGCTGCTGGCCGCTGTCACCGGCCCAGGGTGGCCCCGTTGTCCCAGGGGTGGCCGTTGTCACCGGCCAGAGGTGGCCTTTGGCCGCGGGTGGCCGCTGTCCCAGGGGGTGACCCCGTTGTCACCGGCCAGGGGTGGCCCCGTTGTCCCAGAGGTGGCCCTGCTGTCACCGGCCAGAGGTGGCCTTTGTCACCGGCCAGGGGTGGCCCCGTTGTCCCAGAGGTGGCCACTGTCACTGGCCGAGGGTGGCCCTGTTGTCCCAGAGGTGGCCCTGCTGTCACCGGCCAGAGGTGGCCTTTGTCACCAGCTGGAGGTGGCCGCTGTCACCAGCCGGAGGTGGCCCCGTTGTCCCAGAGGTGGCCGCTGTCCCAGGGGTGACCCCGTTGTCACCAGCCGGAGGTGGCCCCGTTGTCCCAGAGGTGGCCCCGCTGTCCCCGGCTGGGGGTGGCCTTTGTCACCAGCTGGAGGTGGCCCCGTTGTCCCAGGGGTGACCCCGTTGTCACCGGCCAGAGGGAGCCACCGTGCGGGTGGCCGTTGTCACCAGCCAGTGGCCGTTGTCCCCCGGCTGGAGGTGGCCCCGTTGTCACCAGCCAGAGGTTGCCACTGTCCCGAGGGTAGCCACTGTCACCGGCTGCGGGTTGCCTTTGTCCCAGAGGTGGCCACTGTCACCGGCTGGAGGTGGCCTCGTTCTCCCAGGGGGTGGCCCTGCTGTCACCAGCCAGGGGTTGCCACTGTCCCAGAGGTGGCCCCGTTGTCACCAGCCGAGGGTTGCCTTTGTCCCGGTGGTGGCCCCGCTGTCCCAGGGGGTGGCCCCGTTGTCACCAGCTGGTGGTGGCTCCGCTGTCCCAGAGGTGGCCACTGTCACTGACAGGGGGTGGCCCCGCTGTCCCAAGGGGTGGCCCCGTTGTCCCGGGGGTGGCCGCTGTCACCGGCCAGGGGTTGCCACTGTCCCAGAGGTGGCCCCGTTGTCACCAGCCGGGGGTTGCCTTTGTCCCAGGGGGTGGCCCCGCTGTCCCAGGGGTGGCCCCGCTGTCCCAGGGGTGGCCCCGCTGTCACCAGCCGGGGGTGGCCCCGCTGTCCCAGGGGTGTCCCCGTTGTCACCAGCCGGGGGTTGCCTTTGTCCCGGAGGTGGCCCCGCTGTCCCAGGGGTGTCCCCGTTGTCACCAGCTGGAGGTGGCCCCGCTGTCCCAGGGGTGTCCCCGTTGTCACCAGCCGGGGGTGGCCGCTGTCACCAGCCGATCTCCTGGCCTCCAGCCTCTCATCTCCGCAGGGAGCGGCTTCCCCCTCCTTCGCTCTCTTTCTTTCTTTCTTCTTCTGTTCCGGTTTTTTTGTTCTCCTGGATTCTGGATTTCTCCTTTTTCTTTTCCCTTGGATTTCTTTGTGCCCGGATTTCTTTCCTTTGTTCCTTTTTTTTTTTCCTGGATTGCTTTGGCTTTTCCCCCTGAATTCCTCTTTTTTTTCCTTTTTTTCCTCTTTTTTTGGATTTCTTCCTCTTTTTTTCCTGGATTTTTTTTTTTCTCCTGGATTTCTCTTTTTTTTCCCCCTGGATTTCCTTTTTTTTTTCTCCTGGATATTTTCTGGATTTCTTTCTTCTTTTTTTTTTTTTTTTTTCCTCTCTCCTGAATTTCTTTTTTTTTGTCTTGGATTTTTCCTGGATTTCTTTTTTTTTTTTTTTTTTTTTGTTCTCCTGGATTTCCTTTTTTTTTTTTTCCCCTGGATTTCTTTCCTTTTATTCCTGGATATTTCTTTTTTTTTTTTAATCCCCTGGATCTCTTTTTTCTTTCTTATCCCCGGACGATTTTTTTTTTTTTTCTGTTGTCGCTGTTGCGCCCAAAGTCAAACCGAAAAGACGGAACCGACTCGGCCTCGGCGTGGAGGAGGAAGAGGAGGAGGAGGAGAAGTAAAAAAATAAAATAAAATAAAAATACAAAGAGGAGGAGGAGGAGGAGGAAATAATAATAATAATAAAAAATAAAAATTAAAAAATACAAATCCGGGCCGAATTTAAAAACCCCACAAATCCGGGCTGTCCCCCCCAGCAGTCACCTGCAGAGGAATGCAGGGAACGCGGAGCCCACGCAGGAATTCCGAGAATTTCGGGGAAGAATCGCCTCAAAAAAATAAAAAATACTAAAAAATAAAATATAAAAAAATCCGGGCTTGCCGGCTGCCGGAGCGGGGCAGAGTTTAAATCCTCATCCCGGCGGGTTGGAGCCCGAAATTTGCTTTTTCTCCATTTTTTTTTTTTTTTTTTTTTTAATTTCCTGGGGCGTTGCTAAGTGACGGAGCGGCGGGAGGAGAGGGGGGAGAGCGGCGGCATCCTGGGGAGAAGAGCAGGAATGAGCCGGCGGCACAGGGATGGAGGGATGGGATGGGATGGAGGGAGGGAGGGAGGGAGGGATGGGAGGGAGGGAGGGATGCAGCCCCTCCCTCCCCAAAGCGGCTCCGGGAGGGAAGGAGGGATGGAGGGATGGGAGGATGGAGGGAGGGAGGGAGGGAGGGAAGGACGGGAGGATGGATGGAAGCAATGAAGGAGGGTTGGAGGGATGGGATGGATGCAGCCCCTCCCTCCCCAAAGCGGCTCCGGGAAGGAGGGAGGGATGGAAGGAGGGATGGAAGGGATGGAGGGAGGGATGCAGCCCCTCCCTCTCCAAATCGGCTCTGGGAGGGAAGGAGGGAGGGAGGGATGGGAGGATGGAAGGAAGGAAGGAGGGTTGGAGGGATGGAGGGATGGGATGGGATGGATGCAGCCCCTCCCTCCCCAAAGTGGCTCTGGGAAGGAGGGATGGAGGGAGGGATGGAAGGAAGGAGGGAGGGATGGGATGGGATGGGATGGAGGGAAGGACACAGCCCCTCCCTCTCCAAATCAGCTCTGGGAGGGAAGGAGGGATGGGAGGATGGAGGGAGGGATGGGAGGGAAGGAAGGACCGGAGGATGGATAGAAGGAAGGAAGGAAGGAAGGAAGGAAGGAAGGAGGGATAGGATGGGATAGGATGGGATAGGATGGGATAGGATGGGATAGGATGGGATAGGATGGGATAGGATGGGATGGATGCGGCCCCTCCCTCCCCAAAGCGGCTCCAGGAGCAAGGGATGGAAGGAGAGAGGGAAGGAGGGATGGGATGGGATGGGATGGGATGGGATGGGATGGGATGGGATGGGATGGGATGGGATGGGATGGGATGGGATGGGATGGGATGGATGCAGCCCCTCCCTCTCCAAACCGGCTCCGGGAGGGAAGGAAGGAAGGAACGATGGAAGGAGGGAGGGAGGGAGGGAGGGAAGGATGAGATGAGATGGGATGGGACGGGATGGGACGGAGGGAAGGACGCAGCCCCTCCCTCTCCAAAGTGGCTCCAGGAGGGATGGAAAGAGGGATGGAAGGATGGATGGATGGGATGAGATGGGATGGGAGGGATGGAAGGATGGAGGGATGGGATGGAGGGATGGATGCAGCCCCTCCCTCCCCAGAGTGGCTCTGGGATGGGATGGGATCCATGGGATGGGATCCATGGGATGGGATCCATGGGATGCAGGTCCCTCCCAGCAGAGCCGCTGACAGCGCCGGGAGAAGCCGGAAAAGGAGCTGGGGAAGCGGGAAGGGAGGGAGGGGCAGGGATGGGGAATGATTGGGAATGGCTGGGAATGGCTGGGAACAATGGGAGGGCTGGGGAATGATCAGGAATGGTTTGGAATGATTGGGAATGAGTGGGAATGTTGAAGAGGGATGGGGAAAAAATGGGAGGGATGGAGAGATGGGAACAAGGGGAGGGATGAGGAGGGATGGAGAGATGGGGAATGGCTGGGAATGGCTGGGAATGGCTGGATTGGGAACGATCAATTGGAAATTATGGATTGGGAATGACGGATTGGGAATGACGGATTGGGAATGACGGATTGGGAATGTTGGAGAGGGCTGGGGAACAAAGGCGAGGATGGGAACAATGGGATCAGCGGGAGCGCTGGGAATGTCGGGAAGTGTTGGGGAGTGATGGGAAACGATGGGAATGTTGGGGATGATGAGAATGTTGGGAATGTTGGGGATGATGAGGAAAGACGGGAATGATGGGAACCAACGGGAATTCCAGGGGCAAGAAATAAAAACAATGGGAAGAGCTGGGAAGAGAAGGGGAACGGCGGGAATGATGGGAAGGGATGGAAAACCACGGGAATGTTGGCAAGGGGTTGATGGGAGGGACGGGCAGGGAACGCCGGGAATAGGCAGCGGGAATTCCCCAGGGATCCATTCCCATGGAATTCCAGTGGGGGGTGAGGGGCCAGGCCGGGCCTCGCTCCGGAGGGAAAACCTTGGAACGCCGAGAATTCCGGGAGGGAATGGATCCCTGCTGGGAATCCTGGAAGGGGATGGAATCCTGCTGGGAATTCCGGGAATTCTGGGAGGGAAGGAAATCCTGCTGGGAATTCTGGGAGGGAATGGATCCCTGCTGGGATCACTGGGAATTCCGGGAGGGAATGGAATCCTGCCGGGAACACCGGGAATTCCGGGAGAGAATGGATCCCTGCTGAGAAAACCCTGGATTCCCTGGATCACCAGGAGGGAATGGATCCCTTGTCAGGAACCTCTCGGCTCACCGGGATCACCGGGCGGGAACGGATCCCTGCCGGGATCACTTCGGGAATCCATTCCAGAGGGAGCCAATTCCCAATAATTCCCAATAATTCCCAATAATTCCCCAGCGGTTTTTTTCCCCACCCCGGCTCCGGCGGCGCTTCCCAACCCCCAGATTCCACCCCCCACGGGATCCCAGCTCCGGGAATTCCGAGGGGAAAAGCTGGAAAAAGCTCCGGGGCTGGGAACGTGGAGGGAGGGAGGAAAAACTCATCCCGGAGAGGCTCCTCTGGAATTCCGCTGGGAGCCAATTCCCGAGCCTCTGGAATTCCCAGCTTTGGGGATCTGGGGGTGATTTCCTGGAATCTTGGATCAGGGAGTGCCAGGAATTTCCTGGAATCTTGGATCGGGGAACGCCAGGGATTCCCTGGTATCTTGGAATGCTTTGGGTGGGAAAGCTCCGGGAATTCCCCTCCCAGGCTCCCAGGGGTGCCCCAACCCCACCCAGGGATCCAGGGGGGATCCACAATCCCGTTCCTCGGACAGAACAGGCCGGGAAAGCCTCGATTCCATGGAAATCCGGGAATTCCGGGCTCTGGGACGCTCCGCGGAGCTGCCGTTCCCATTCCAGGCCGGATTCGGGAAGGAATTCCGGGCCGGGCCGGAATCCCGAGGGCTCGGGATTGGGGTTCCAGCTCCGGTTCCCGCCCGGCCCCTCCCAGGATTCCCAGGAATTCCTGGAATTCCACGTCGGGCTTTTCCCACCTCAGGAATTCCAGGGATTTCTGGATTCACTCCAGCAGCTTCCAGGTTTCCTTCAGGAGCCCAAAAAAACTTCCCAGGGAGCGGGATCCCCCTCTCCGGCCGTTCCAGGTTTTCCTGGGAAGCTGCGACGCCTCCCAATGGTTTGAATAATAATAAATAATAATAAAAAATAATTATTATTACTATCGTTATTAATTATTAGCCAAGCGGATCCATGAAAACTGAATTTAATTCCTGGTTTTCCTTCTTTTCTCTTTTCTTTGCTCTTCTCTTTTCTTTTTTCTTTTCATTTCCTTTCCTTTTTTTTTTTCTTTTAATTTCTTGTCTTTTTTTTTTCTTTTTTCTTTTCTTTTTTTTTTCTCTTTTTTCTTTTTTTTCTCTTTTTTTTCTTTTTCTCTTTTTTATTTCCTTCTCTTTTTCTTTTTCCTCTTTTTTCTTTTTCTTTTCTTTTGTCTTTTCTTTTTTCTTTTCTTTACTTTTCGTTTCTCTCTTTTTTCTTTTCTTTGTAATTTTCTTCTTTTCTTCTTTCTTTTCTTTTTCTCTTCTCTTTTTCTTCTTTCTTTTCTTTTTTTCTTTCCTCTACTTTTCTCTTTATTTTCCTTTTCTTTTCTCTTTATTTTTCTTTTCTTTTTTCTTTTTTTATTCTTTTCTTTTTTTCTTTTCTTTTTCTTTTCTTTTTCTTCTGTTTTTTCTTTTTTTATTCTTTTCTTTTTTTCTTTTCTTTTTCTTTTCTTTTTCTTTTGTTTTTTTTTTTTATTCTTTTCTTTTTTCTTTTTCTTTTCTTTTTTTTCCTCTTTTTTCTTTTCTTTTTTCTTTTTTTTCTTTTTCTTTTCTTTTTCTTTTCCTTTTCTTTTCTCTTTATTTTTCTTTTCTTTTTTCTTTTTTTATTCTTCTATTTTTTTCTTTTTCTTTTCTTTTTCTTTTCTTTTTCCTTTTTTAAATTCTTTTCTCTTTTTTTCTTTTTTTTTCTTTTTTTCTCTTTTTTTCTTTTTTTTTCTTTTTTTTTTCTTTTTCTTTCCTTTCCTCTTTTATTCCCTTTTCCCTTCTCCTCTCCCAGCATTTGTGTCACTAAATGGATTCAGAACCAACCCCCCGCCTCTCTCTCCCGTTTTTTTCTTTTCCCACCCGGAATTCTCCCAGGTGCCTCCCGGCTGCCTTTTCCTGCTTTTCCCCCCCCCAAAAATCCCTTTTTTTTTTTCGGGAATGTGGGCGGAGCGTGACCTCAGCAGGGAGCGCGGGCGGCTCCAGGTGTGGGATCCGGGGAAGGATGAATCACCCGCGCTCCACGATTCCCGCGGATTCCAGGGATTCTAAAAGGAGCTGGAATGGCCGGGGGCGCTGCTGCCAGCGACGTCCACCCGCCCTTAACTCCCGCCGCTCCGGAGGGAATGAGAATTCCCGGGATTCCGGATCCCGCTCCGGGTTTTCCCAAAGGCTGGGATGCTGCTGGCTCCTCCAGGATTCCCTTTTCCAGGGATTCAGGATTCCCTTTTCCAGGGATTCAGGATTCCCGTTTTCCATGAGTTTTCTGGAGTTTTGCCCGATCCAAACCCGACCTTTAACTCCCAGCATTCCACAGGGACAGGGAAAAATCCCAATCCCATTCCCATTCCTAATCCCATTTCAGATTCCATTCCTGATCCAATTCCAGATCCCAATCCCATTCCAGATTCCATTCCTGATCCAATTCCACATCCCATTCCCAATCCCGATCCCATTCCCAATCCTATTCCAGGCCCTATTCCCGATTCCATTCCAATTCCCAATCCCATTCCAGATTCCACTCCTGATCCAATTCCAGCTCCTCTTCCAGATCCATTCCAGGTTTTCTGCTCGGCCTCGGGCACCAAAGGCTCCTCCAGGATTTCCTTTCCCAATTTTTTCCCCATGGGATTTTTCCATGGAAAACCTGCCCTTTAACTCCCAGCATTCCACAGGGACAGGGAAAAATCCCAATCCTGTTCCTGATCCTATTCCAGCTCCAATTCCAGCTCCTATTCCAGGCCCCATTCCAGGTTTTCCACTCAGCCTGGGGCACCAAAGGCTGGGACACCGGTGGCTCCTCCAGGATTTCCTTTCCCGATTTTTTTCCAGTTTTTTTCCATGGGTTTTCCAGAGTTTTGCCCGATCCAAACCCGACCTTTAACTCCCGGCATTCCGCAGGGACAGGGAAAATTCCAGGTCCCATTCCAGATCCCATTCCAGGTTTTCACTCGGCCTCGGGCACCAAAGGCTTCTCCAGGATTTCCTTTCCCAATTTTTTTTTCCATGGGATTTTTCCATGGAAAACCTGACCTTTCACTCCCAGCATTCCGCAGGGACAGGGAAAACTCCCAATTCCATTCCAGATCCCACTCCAGCTCCAATTCCAGCTCCTATTCCAGGCCCCATTCTAGGTTTTCCGCTCAGCCTGGGGCACCAAAGGCTTCTCCAGGATTTCCTTTCCCAATTTTTTTTCCAGTTTTTTCCATGAGTTTTCCAGAGTTTTGCCGGATCCAAACCCGACCTTTAACTCCCAACATTCCACAGGGACAGGGGAAATTCCAGGTCCCATTCCCGATCCCATTCCAGGTTTTCTGCTCGGCCTCGGGCACCAAAGGCTTCTCTTCCAGGATTTCCTTTCCTGATTTTTTCCCCATGGGATTTTTCCATGCAAAACCTGCCCTTTAACTCCCAGCATTCCACAAGGACAGGGGAAATTCCCAATCCCATTCCTGATCCCACTCCTGATCCAATTCCAGCTCCTATTCCAGTTCCCATTCCAGCTCCTATTCCAGGCCCCATTCCAGGTTTTCCGCTCAGCCTGGGGCACCAAAGGCTTCTCCAGGATTTCCTTTCCCGATTTTTTTTTCCATGGGATTTTTCCATGGAAAACCTGACCTTTCACTCCCAGCATTCCGCAGGGACAGGGAAAACTCCCAATTCCATTCCAGATCCCACTCCAGCTCCAATTCCAGCTCCTATTCCAGGCCCCATTCTAGGTTTTCCGCTCAGCCTGGGGCACCAAAGGCTTCTCCAGGATTTCCTTTCCCAATTTTTTTTCCAGTTTTTTCCATGAGTTTTCCAGAGTTTTGCCGGATCCAAACCCGACCTTTAACTCCCAACATTCCACAGGGACAGGGGAAATTCCAGGTCCCATTCCCGATCCCATTCCAGGTTTTCTGCTCGGCCTCGGGCACCAAAGGCTTCTCTTCCAGGATTTCCTTTCCTGATTTTTTCCCCATGGGATTTTTCCATGCAAAACCTGCCCTTTAACTCCCAGCATTCCACAAGGACAGGGGAAATTCCCAATCCCATTCCTGATCCCACTCCTGATCCAATTCCAGCTCCTATTCCAGTTCCCATTCCAGCTCCTATTCCAGGCCCCATTCCAGATTTTCCGCTCAGCCTGGGGCACCAAAGGCTTCTCCAGGATTTCCTTTCCCGATTTTTTTTTCCAGTTTTTTCCATGGGTTTTCCAGAGTTTTGCCGGATCCAAACCCAACCTTTAACTCCCGGCATTCCGCAGGGACAGGGAAAATTCCAGGTCCCATTCCCGATCCCATTCCAGGTTTTCCGCTCGGCCTCGGGCACCAAAGGCTTCTCCAGGATTTCCTTTCCCAATTTTTTTTCCATGGGATTTTTCCATGGAAAACCCGATCTTTAACTCCCAGCATTCCGCAGGGACAGGGAAAATTCCCAATCCCATTCCAGATCCCATTCCTGGTCCAATTCCTGGTCCCATTCCAGGTTTTCCACTTGGCCTCAGGAATTCCTTTTCCCAATTTTTTTCCCATGGGTTTCCCACCGTTCTCCTTGATCCAAGGGAAAATTCCAGGCCTCTTCCCGGGTCCCGTTCTGGCGGAAACTCCACCCCTTTGGACGGGGAAACCCCCAACTTTGGAAATTCCCAGGAATTCCCAGATTTCCAGAGGAATGGGAGAAGAAGGAACGACCCAAAGGCCCGGGAATTACAGGGAAACCCTGCGGAATTCCCACATTTCCCAGGAAAACCACCCCAGAATCTCCCAATTCCAACCCGGAAAATTCCCAAATTTTCCCGTCTCCGGGCGTTTTTTCCATCCCAGGGTGGAGAATTCCCCTCATCCCCCTCCAACAAATCCGGGATCGGCTCCCGCTCCCGGTTTTCCCCCTTCCCCAGCTGCTCCCGGCCTTTAATTCCCAAATTAATTTGGGGCCTCGTTAATCCCTCCCGTTAATCCCGCCCGGCGATTCCCGCCGGGATTTCTCTGCTCGGCTCCGTCCCCTCCCGGTGAACTTTTCCCGGTTTTTTGGGGTTTTTTCCTTCTCCCCAGGTTTCGGGAACGAGCGGAATTTCGGGAACGGCGGCTCCTCCCCCCCCTCCTCTGCTTCCAGGGATTCCTGATTCCCAAGGAAATCTGGGAATCCCATCCCTGGGGGGAGTTTTCTCGCTTCCGGATCCGGATTTATCCCCAAATTCCCGGGGGATGTCCCGCGATTCCCAACCCTCCCGTGATCCCACGGGAATCCAGAATTTTGGGGGGTTTTCCCTTTCCCTACTTCCCAAATTTTCCCAAACTTCCCAATTTTTCTCTGGGAGTTTCTGCCCCAACAATTCCCAAAGGATTTCCTGGAGCGGATCCGGCTCCAGCTCCTTAAATTCCCCTAAATTCCCTTTGGAGGCCAAGGAATTGCGCGGCTCCACGGAATTCCGGGAATCTCAGAGCTCATCCGTGACCTTTTCCCGCTTTTTTTTGAGCTCCTCATCCCGAATTTTCCTCCCCCGAGCGTCCCCGGCTTCGAGGAATTTGTGGGATTTTTGGGGAATCTGGGAAAAAAACCTGGAATTTCCTGGAGCTTCCCTTCGTTTTTTGCCCTTTCCCAATTTTTCCTCCCCCGGAGCAGCAAATTTTGGAGGGAATTTCGAGGCTCGACCCAAATTCCAGGAATTCCTCGGGAAGTCGGGGACGCTCCAAGGGAGCAAAAATTCGGGATGAGGAGCTCCAAAAAAAAAAAAAAGCGGGAAAAGCTCGTGGATGAGCTCCGAGATTCCCGGAATTTCGCGGATCCACGCGATTCCGTGGCTCCCGAGGCTCTGACGGGGTTTGGGAATTCTGAGGCTTCCCTGGAAAAAAAGGGAGAATTCCCCCATTCCAGAGGAATCATCCCGAATCCGGCCCTTCCCATCACCAGGAAAAGCCAAAATCCGGGAATGTCCCCCAGGCCAGGAAGGCGGCCACGTTCCCAGACTTCTCCAGAACCTTGGATTCTCCACCGGGAAAGGAGCTGGGAATGGGAAACGTTCCCAAACTTTGGATTCTCCATTGGGACAGGAACCAGGAACAGGAAACATTCCCAAACTTCTCCAGAACCTTGGATCACACACTGGGATGAGCTGGGAATGGGAAAGATTCCCAAACTTTGGATCCTCCATTGAGACACTATCCAGGAATGGGAAACATTCCCAAACTTCTCCAGAACTTTGGATTCTCCCCTGGGAAATGAGCTGGGAATGGGAAAGGTTCCAAAACTTCGGGTCCTCTCCTGGGACAGGAGCCTGGAACGGGAAACATTCCCAAACTTCTCCAGAACCTTGGATCACCCACCAGGATGAGCTGGGAATGGGAAACGTTCCAAAACTTGTCCAGAACCTTGGATTCTCCCCTGGGAAAGGAGCTGGGAATGAGAAATGTTCCCAAACTTCGCGTCCTCTCCTGGGGACAGGAGCCTGGAACTCCCACATTCCCAAACTTCTCCAGAACTTTGGATTCTCCCTTGGGAAATGAGTCAGGAATGGGAAACGTTCCCGGACTTTGGATTCTCCACCGAGACACGAGCCAGGAATGGGAAACGTTCCCAAGCTTTGGATTCTCCATTGGGACAGGAGCCTGGAACTCCCACATTCCCAAACTTCTCCAGAACCTTGGATCACACACCGGGATGAGCTGGGAATGGGAAACATTCCCAAACTTGGGATCCTCTCCTGGGACAGGAGCCTGGAATAGGAAACGTTCCCAAACTTCTCCAGAACTTTGTATTTTCCTCTGGGAAACGAGCTGGGAATGGGAAACGTTCCCAGACTTTGGATTCTCCAATGGCACAGGAGCCTGGAACTCCCACATTCCCAAACTTCTCCACAACCTTGGATTCTCCCCTGGGAAATGAGTCAGGAATGGGAAACGTTCCCGGACTTTGGATTCTCCAATGGGACAGGAACCAGGAATGGGAAATTCTCCCAAACTTCTCCAGAACTTTGGATTTCCCACTGAGACACGAACCAGGAATGGGAAACATTCCCGGACTTTGGCTTCTCCATTGGGACAGGAGCCAGGAACTCCCACATCCCCAAATTTCTCCAGAACCTTGGATTCTCCACCGAGACACAAACCAGGAATGAGAAACGTTCCCAAACTTCTCCAGAACTTTGGATTTTCCATTGAGACACGAACCAGGAATGGGAAACGTTCCCAAACTTTGGATTCTCCAATGGGACAGAAGCCTGGAACTCCCACGTTCCCAAACTCCTCCAGAACTTTGGATTCTCCACCGAGACACGAACCAGGAATAGGAAACGTTCCCAAACTTCTCCAGAACCTTGGATTTTCCATTGGGAAATGAGGCAGGAAAGGGAAACGTTCCCAGACTTTGGATCCTTCAACAGAACAGGAGCCTGGAACTCCCACATTCCCAAACTTCTCCAGAACTTTGGATTTTCCCCTGGGAAATGAGCTGGGAATGGGAAAAGTTCCCAAACTTCTCCAGAACCCTGGATCCTCCATTGAGACACGAACCAGGAATGGAAAACGTTCCAGAGCTTTGGATTCTCCAACAGGACAGTAGCCTGGAACTCTCACATTCCCAAACTTCTCCAGAACCTTGGATTCTCCACCAAGACACAAACCAGGAATGAGAAACGTTCCCAAACTTTGGATTCTCCAACGGCACAGGAGCCTGGAGCTCCCACATTCCCAAACTTCTCCAGAACCTCGGCTCCTCCATCGGAACCCGAGCCTGCCGTGCGGCCGCGCTCCCAGAATTCCCCCAAAACCTCGGATCCTCCCAGAATTCCTCCACCTCCCGAAACACCCGGAAAAAAAATAAAAATCCCCTTTCCCACGGAATTCCAAAGGGAAAGGGGCGGATTTGCCGACGGAAAGGAGAATTCCCAGAATTCCCGGAATTCCCAGAATTCCTGGGAGTGGCTCCGTACCTGTGGGAGGTGAAGTTGTCGTAGGAGCCGACGGTGTAGTGCCGGAAAAGCCGCTTGGTCCGGTCTTCCCTGGTTTCTGTGGGAAAACAACAAAAAAATTCCACGTCCTCCGATCATTCCCGGGTTTTCCCGAACTTTCCTGAGGGATCCGCAAATGCCGGGAATTCCCACGGAATTCCGGGAATCTCGGAGCTCATCCGTGACCTTTTCCTGCCTTTTTTTTCCCGGATTTTCCTCCCCTGAGCGTTCCCCCCCCTCCCGAGGGATTCCCGGCTCTGATTCCAAGGGAAATTCCAAGGGGGGAAAAGGAGGAGTTTGGGAAGATCCCGCTGGGCACCAGGAGGTGGCAGCAGAGAGCGGAGGTGGGGAGGATTCCCGGTGGGAATGAGGTGGGGAAAGGCGGGAAAAAATCAGGGAAAAATGGGGGGAAAAAAGAAAAAAAAAGGAAAAGAAAGGAAAAGAAAATGAAAAAAAAGGGGGGAAAAAGGGGGAAAAAAGGGGGAAAAAAGGGGGAAAAAAGGGGGAAAAAAGGGGGAAAAAAGGGGGAAAAAAGAGGGGAAAAAGGGGGGAAAAAGGGGGGAAAAAGGGGGGAAAAAGGGGGAAAAAAAGGGGGAAAAAAGGGGGAAAAAAAGGGGGAAAAAAGGGGGAAAAAAGGGGGAAAAAGGGGGGAAAAAGGGGGGAAAAAAGGGGGAAAAAAGGGGGAAAAAAGGGGGAAAAAAGGGGGAAAAAAGGGGGAAAAAAGGGGGGAAAAAGGGGGAAAAAAGGGGGAAAAAAGGGGGAAAAAAAGGGGGAAAAAAGGGGGAAAAAAGGGGGAAAAAAGGGGGAAAAAAGGGGGAAAAAAGGGGGAAAAAAGGGGGAAAAAAGGGGGAAAAAAGGGGGAAAAAAGGGGGAAAAAAGGGGGAAAAAAGGGGGAAAAAAGGGGGAAAAAAGGGGGAAAAAAGGGGGAAAAAAGGGGGAAAAAAGGGGGAAAAAAAGGGGAAAAAAGGGGGAAAAAAGGGGGAAAAAAGGGGGAAAAAAGGGGGAAAAAAGGGGGAAAAAAGGGGGAAAAAAGGGGGAAAAAAGGGGGAAAAAAGGGGGAAAAAAGGGGGAAAAAAGGGGGAAAAAAAGGGGGAAAAAAGGGGGAAAAAAGGGGGAAAAAAGGGGAAAAAAAGGGGAAAAAAAGGGGAAAAAAGGGGAAAAAAAGGGGGGGGGAAGGGGGAAAAAAGGGAAGGGAAGGAAAATCTGGGAGAGAGGAGGGAAAAGGGAGAGAAGGAGGAAGGAAGGAGGAAGGGAATCCGATCCCGAATTCCCAGCCGATCCGGCTCCAGGAGCCCGTCCCTCCCGGGCTTTTCCCGGCACTCCCCATTGTTCCAAGAGGGATTCGGGAATCCCCTCCTCCCGCCCCCTTCTCCTGCCGCTCCAGCCCCCTTGGGAATTCCCGATCCCGGGGTGGGATCCACAGGATGGGGTCCATGGGATCCAGGGGATTGGATGGGAATCCATGGGACAGGATCAACAGGATGGGGTTGGATCAATGGGATGGGATCCACAGGACAGGATCCATGGGATGGGATCCACAGGATTGGACCCATTGGATTGGATCCATGGAAGGGGATGGGATCCATGGGAGGGGATGGGATCAATGGGATGGGGGTGGGGTGGGATCCATGGGATGGGATCCACAGGACAGGATTCATGGGGTGGGATCCATGAAATGGATGGGATGGGATTCACAGGATGGGACTCGTTAGATTGGATCCATGGGACGGGATGGGATCCATGGGATGGGATCCATGGGATGGGACTCGTTGGATGGGATCGATGGGATGGGATTGGATCCATGGAGTGAGATCCATGGGAGGGGATGGGATGCAGGGGATGGGATCCATGGGACGGGGTGAGATCAACGGCATGGGATCCACAGGACAGGATCCATGGGATGGGATCCATGAGATGGATGGGATGGGATCCACGGGATTGGACCCGTTGGATTGGATCCATGGGAGGGGATGGGATCCATGGGAGGGGATGGGGTGGGATCCATGGGATGGGATCCACAGGACAGGATTCATGGGATGGGAATCCATGGGAAACCATGGGACAGGATAGGATCCATGGGATGGGATCCACAGGACAGGATTCATGGGATGGGATCCATGGGAACCATGGGACAGGATAGGATCCATGGGATGGGATCCACAGGACAGGATCCATGGGATGGGATCCATGAGATGGATGGGATGGGATCCATAGGATGGGACTCGTTGGATTGGATCCATGGAAGGGGATGGGATCCACGGGATGGGATCCATGGGATTGAAGGAATCTGGGACCCCACAAGGCTTCCCCAGGGAACGGGATCAGGACGGGTTCAGAGCCCTTCCCACCCCAAACATTCCAGGAACCCCCCGGAGCAATCCGGGCCTGGAACGACCCCGGGACGCGCTCGGATCCGCCCGGCCCAGGCAGGCTGGAGAAACCCGGGAAAAACCCGGATCCCATCCTGGAGAAACTCGGGAAAAACCCGGATCCCAGGCTGGAGAAACCCGGGAAAAACCCGGATCCCAGGGGGGAGAAACTCGGGAAAA